>BMAW01030217.1:0-12294 GCA_019974015.1 Nephila pilipes | reverse complement strand
TGTGACTGTGTGGAAGCAAATAATGTTTCTGGTCGGATCATGGATACGCTGACGTAGTTAAAGAATTTTAGTCATACCACATTTAACTGCTGTAAGGAAAGTCTAGTTATCGTCGTCTTCAAGATTGTGTATAGGAATAGTGTACCTCCATTCACCTCAGAGTTTCAGTACGGTGAATTGCTTAGAAGACAGATGAGCGCGAGCAACTTGGACCTCGACGGGTAAAGGGTACGTGAATAAATATCTAATCCATTGGAGAATTTGGTTTGAAGTGGTCCAGTCATAATAACACATCAATCTTTCGAGACTAACATTTGAAAGCAACATTTTTTTGCAAAATTTTTTATTCATCAACACCTTTTGTTAATCTACCTTTTGATTGTCTAATCATTCCAACAAAATCAAATGAAGCATTCCGATGACAACACCTATTGTTCTTAATTCAAAGTCCCATATTGGCGCATTCATAGCATCCTCTGCAAGTTGTTTTACCTTTTCAAGAGATAGTACACAAATGATAGCCCCTTTCTTTTGGGCGACTTTTATAGAATGCTGGCATTTATTAGAGCTACGAATGAAATTCACTCCCCCTTTTTTTTTTTTTTAAATAGTGTTTCTATATGAATTTTTGATTTTGTCATGAGATAGTTTTAATATCTTAAATAATCAGTTATGAGTAGTAATCAAAGAACAATTGTTCAAACTCATTAAAAAAATTTAACTAGAATCAAAAGATGAACTTATTAATTATTTCAAATACTATGTGTCAATATGATAATATGCCTATTAATAATAAAATTTTTATGATAAACAAATATATATATATATATTCAATAACTTATGTACAAAAATGTAAAATATATTTAATTACTTGAGGGTTGGGTTAATTTTATTAACGTCGCGCATTAGAAGCAACTCGAGAGCTATTGGCAACGGACCTCGTAATTTTGAACCTCACTCAAGTTTCGATAATTACTTAAGGAATAACATCTAATTAAAAATATTTGATACGGAGTATCTTAAAACCTATTTATAGTTTATTTTTAATCACAATTTACAAAAGCTTTTGAATCTAAAGATTACAATTGAGAAAGCCTGATTCCATCATTGATAATAAATATTTGAAAATCATTCCTTCTTTGCTATAACGTTTTATCTAAAGTCTCAAAATTAATTCAATTACTCAACTTAATAAATACCTGCATTGATTCACTCATAAATAATTTAATATACCATAAATAAGAACACACAGTGTCGTAGAGTCCATTGCAATGAGGTAATGAAACAAAATTTAATCAATCCAAAACAGAAAATTTCAGAATTCGAAATATCTCGAATTACTTCTGCAGTACTGCCAAATGGAATTTTATTCTACGAAGAAGGATTCTTAATGTTCCAATTACCAATTATGATTCGAGAGGAAGGAACAATTCCCGGAACTCATTCAAAATACTGTAACCGAATGAAAAATCTGAAGAATACTTTAATTGAAACAATAAATGTTTGGGGTAAACTTGAGCCACCGATAATCTGAAACTAAGTTTCTATTCACGCATAGCAATCTAAATTAAATCCTCGATTATAATCGCCACTTAAGTTTCAGCTGCTTGAGAAGAGAGGAATTGTTACTAAATTTAATGACACAATGCTACTAGAATAAGAATTTACAAATAAAATCCATTACGCTGTGGCTATTAGGATTGTTTTTACTACTATGAAAGAAAAATAAAATTGATAGAGTAATTACTATTAATATCTGAAAAAATTTAAGACCACATACTTTTTCTAAATTAATTAAATAAATTTGGATTTATTATTTACCTGGATTTGAAATGAAAGAATGGCGATTTGTAACTCTGAATTAGAATAAATTATATTAATTGAATTAAAATTAAGTTAGATTAATATATAGATAAGTGTATGAAGTCAAACAGAGTTTTGTAATGTTTAAAAGTTATTTGAGATTAATTAAGAGTGTATTTTGGTTATAGGCATTGTTTTTCATTACGATATTTAATTCATATTCATATACTAATGTTATAATGCAAATATATATTTATTATATTTTATTTTTAGAACTCTTTACATACTTTTTAACTACTTGATTAGATAGTGCATGAAGTTTGTATGAGAGCAATTTTTCTGGTTGATTCATTTGTTGTTTTGAAAACCAAGTTTTATCAAAATATAATTTATTACCTATTAGGCGAAAATAACGGTTTTTTTGCGACAATAGTATTAAAATAGTTTCCTTATTAAGTATTCTGTTTTAGTTTATAAGATTCAAAGCCAATAAGTATGTCTCATTTTTACTTTTCTGGACAATATAGGATGTATTTGGAGTTTAGTAAAATATATTTTAGCTCCATAATCTCTGAACACCTCTTTGGATTCTAGGAGAGACGTTTGAGGTGGTATACGGTCTTACTAAACATAATTCAGACTGAATAAACTACTTCAGAAATTATATTTTTTTTTCTGTAATTTTTGGTAGATTACCAAGAAAAATAGCTAATATCTTTTTATAATAAGATTAAAGAAAATTTCAAAAATTTCAGATTCACTAAAATAAAGTCAGACAATTTTTAAAATTTTGCGTTACAATCAATATTAAATTATCGTATAAATAAGTATTTTTTTTTTATCATTTCGAACTTAAGAAATTTGACAGATTAAATAATCTTCATTAAGTGAAATCTTCATGAAATTATGTGTTTTTCCCCAAACTTTTTGTTTAACTTCTATTTTGAAAAGTATTTTTTACTTGTAATTACTTTTCTAAGACTTTGAAAAACTGTTATGCCTACGTAAAATAATAACAATGTTTTAAATTTTGGATTTATTTAGTTATTTCTATAAAAAACTAAAATTAATTGATACATTTTTTATCACCTGATATTTTGAGAAAAAAAAGTTTTGAGACTAGCCAAAGTTTAAAAAAATACATGTTTAATTACACTAACATTCATTAGTATTTTTGGGTTCTTGTTTACATATAAATTAAAACGATATACTTAAATCGTTACATTAAAACTAAAAACTTATTCTAATGAGAAAAATATTACTATTCATCCGTCAGAAACCACAGAGAAATTTTATTTTACATTTTAGTTCAATTTATATTCTGCTTAACATTGCAATATATTTTACCATGCAAGATATCTGCCATCATGTGTTAAAACAGTCGCATTAAATATATCTTTTATGCAATAATAAGCACTTTACTTGAATTAATTAAGAAATTTATGATACAAAGTTTAGAAAACCAGCTTAGTTTTAATGCTATAGAAAATTAAGAAAATGTTTCGGAATTGTTTATACTAATTTAATAAAATCTGCTTTTTAGTTAAAATTGAATTAATCCTTAAGTTTTCATTAATTCTGTATAATTCTAAAAGCAGAGTGTAATATATTCTTATGAACAGAAATATTGTAGTAAGGATAACATGTTATTTACAAAAATCGTACAGTTTTCTCGTCAGATGGCACTACTGAGTAGAAGAAAGATGTAAACAAAATAATGTCAACATTATAGATCAGATTCCGATAGTTCTAAAATTTTATAACTAGTATAAAATAAAACTATCCTCTATAAAGAAGATTGAGCTATTGCTTTTTAACGTCATTGAGGACATTGTTCAGTTCAAACTGTTTTTAAATGAGGGAATGCGGAAGGACAAAATGTCTTTAGTTTTTGCAGAAAAATACTTGACCATTTTATTATAATGAAGAGAAAAAAAGAACATTTAATATAATTCATGTACTCTGAATAAAAAGAAAAGGAAACGTGTTTTAAGTAAAGAGGAAAATAAAAAAAAAAAAATAAATAAAAATACTGTTCACAATATTAATATGTATCGGAAATTCAGATTTCTGGAAGAATTATCTTTTGTTAGTGCCTTTTTTAAATTCCTACTATTAGTTCACACTTTTCCTATATATATCTTGTTCAAATTTTCATTCGTTATTAAAATACTTTTTTATTCATCCACTCAACTTCAAATACATTTTTTTAAACTTGTAGTGGATGACACTTGATGTTAATACACTTTTTTCAAATATTAATTCACTTAATTAAATTTAATTGATGAAAATGCAGTTTAGCCCAACCACTTGGAGCGATTTCAAAAATTGCCAAACTTAGTGATTAAATTTTTAGCTGAACGTTACGTCCACGAAGAAGACCAGGCAAAATACCGCCAAATAATTCCCGTCGCCAAGTAGGGCTGGGCTAAACTGCATTCCAACCATTTTATTTACCGGATTAATCAAGAAACAAGCCAATACTTCTACTAAGCCATTTGTCTTGCAATGGCAAAGTTGTTAGAGCGTCGGGATAGAATCTTCATGTCCTTCGGATCGAATGTTGTCGAAGCATAAATTTTTTTTATTTGATTTTCAAATAACTAATTTTAGTTTTATATAGGAGAAAAAACTTTCTCTTATATAAGATATTTAGCAGGATATAAATTTAGGAAAAAATACCGTCAGTGACGAAGAGTGTAGATAGCTGGAAAAAATTTCTTTTGCCACTTAATATTGTGATTCTGTCATATGCAAATACATATTTATATTAATTGTAATTATTTAATAAAAAGAGTAACTAAAATAAAAAATTTTCTTTGTTGACTTTGTTGAGTAGGAATTGACTTAATTTTTTTTATTGCTTGTTAGGGGTTGTGATTCCTGATATTAAAGAATGATACTCAAATCCCCTCTCTTTCTCTCGGAACAAGTTTTTTTGATAGATTATATTATTGCAAGTTTGTATGGTTACAACACACAAACCTGTTAATTAGAAATTGAAAAACTGATGAAACTCAGACGCGTTCAATAAAGGCTCACTTTTCCTCTTAAGGCTCCCGTCTACCCGCCATTTTGATTTCGCGGACGTAATGTTAATCCTATGGAATTCCGACTTTATTTCTCACATCTTTACTATTTGACCTATTTAAATGCAATAAAGTGCATCTGAAAGAGCAAAAAGTAATGAATGCTTCTGTGGAATTACTTTTTTCCTCCAATTTTTGAAAATATTTTTATTCTTATTTTAGTGATTCGTTTGCGAGTTTTCCGGTCTTTAAAAAGTATTTTTAAATATTCCTAAAAATCCGACAAAAAAAAGTAATTCTACAGAAGCATTAATTATTTTTTGCTCTTTTAGATGCACTTCATTGCATTCAAATAGGTCGAATAGTAAAGATGGGAGAATTAAAGTCGTAATTCCATAGGATTAACATTACGTCCGCTAAATCAAAATGGCGGGTAGACGGGAGCCTTAAATAGTTCGTTTGGAATTGAAGCACAGCTATAGAAAAAAAATATGTCTAAAAGATATAAAAATGGATTAGTTGAAATACAAAAGGAATCACATATTGAAATATACTGCGCTCCATGCGAGAGTTAAGGTGATATTTGATATCAGAAGTGCTGTATTTTCTATCTTAAAAAGTTTTCTGAATTTCTTACCATTTGGTGGATAAACAAGGACTATTATGGGACAATAATTTTACCCAAATAACGAAAAGACTGGTTACTCGAATGATGAAAAATACAGCAATCCATAATTGTTACTCTATGTGCGTGGGTAGAAAAACATCAACGTATTCTCAGCAGGAGAACGCGAGAAACAGATTTCACAGTAAACAATATCGTGAAAATTCTGTCAGTATACTGTAAATACTTTTTCATTGTACTTATAAAAAACAACAACAACAAACTTTTTCAAATACCGAAATTTTGAAGCTTATTTTTATGTAATAAATGTAAATTTTGGTAATATAATTTGATTTGACTTTGAGATCGTATTAAATCTGTCTCCTCTAAATTTTAAACGTTTTTTCTTTTTCTGATAGACATATTCCCACGTATTATAAATGTACGCAATCGATTATTTACGTTCTTTAAAATTTCTGTTTTTCTTACATGTTCTCAATTTTCCACTTAAGCATATGAACCTAAAAGTACTTATTGTGATAATGAGGGAAAATTAGCTGAAATAGCTAGCTTTGGGTTGCAGGAGTTAAATATTTTTATTAAACTGTTTTTATAAGTATTGTAACTGATTATCAATATTTATAATAATTAGAGGAATCTCACGAAACTGTGTGACGCCCGCCCGACCCGGGCTTCATCTTGTGCCATCACTAATTATTAAACACTACGACACAAATAATTACAGAATCATCGAAACAATCTTTCAACAATTTATTAACATATATTTACTATGACAACAACTGCCTATGCTCTCTTGGGTAAGCTTTCTAATACCTTAGTTCAACCCGCCAATAGTAATCTAACAGACTCTTACCACTAATCCTTCCTCGACTGCAACTCAGACTCTGGATCAACTGTTGAGAACAACCGCCAATACACTTCTAGCAACAATCTTTACTCGAACCCTCTATTTCAATCTTTAATTCCTCCTTCCACTTATCTATCACTTCAGCTTCACCTCTCCTACAGCCTCTCTTTCAGATTCTCTACTCCTTCAGACGGAGTTTATATATTTCTTAACTCAACCACTTCACTTCATTCCCAACTACTTTACAAATAACTTTACGTATCACGTTTCATTTTTGGTTGGGCAAAGGTTGTTTAGCGAAAGCAATCAATCTCAATTAAAAGTCCCCAAGGTTAGTGAAGAGAAACCGCGAATGGCCCAATGTCACAACTGTTAATAGTTGAATTAAATATATGCAATAGCAAAACCATACTTCAAATTAAAAATATTTTCGCACATCTAACATTAAATTATTTTTTAAAATCGTAATTTAAATTTATCACCAAATTAATTCAGTGAACAAAAATATTTAGAACCCTTACGAGAAGATATTCAATTTGTTCTTTCGGGGGCTTAATGTTAAGAGTTGATGAAAAGTCTAGTATGGAATAGAAACAATATTTTTGGGACCAGGTGAAAAAGCAAGTAAGTTCAAAATTTTCAATAAATAAGCTTTTTTTTTTTGCATTTATTCATCTGATAAATATAGATATTTCAATTTGTACAGAAAATAGGCATGACTGTAGTGTTTGTCCACCCCTGTGTAGTAAATATATGATGGGAATAGACAACAACATTGGTTGGTAAGAACTCATTACATTTTTGGTGCTAAATTAATCATGTCCAGACTTGCCTTGTTTTTGACTTCAGTGTATATGATTATATATTACATTTGGGGGGAAAAGAAGGCAAGTCCAGACTTTCGTGATTTTCGAACAAAGTTTACAGAATGCATCAGTTTCGCTCCTCAAAAGAGAAGATTTGGCTAATTTTAAGTCTATCTGATAACATTCTTTTCGAAAATTTCTTTTGTTTCAGATATTCAGCGTGATCAAAGTTCATGATCAGGGTACAAGATATTGTTGTTTGAAAAATCTTTTTGGAGCGAAGTAACAGCCACCAAAAATATTTCAGCATAAAATAATATTTTTTATTAAATTTAATATATAAAGAAGTCTAGGGCTGTTCTGTATCTTCTGAATACAGAAGTATATAGACTATACCATCAAAACTTGAAGCTGAAGAAGGCTAAATTGAAAGGAATTTTAAATATAGCTGAAAAAATATTTACCACCATTAAAGTTTAAATTTTTCATGAAGGTTAATGTAGCTATGAGATGAAATTATTACACCTTTATTAACAATGAAGCATAATTTGTAAAATGAAATATCTATTTATTTTTTGATTTGGGCACGTTCATTTCGTCGTACTCAGTAGATACGTAAAATCTTATGCCTCAATTTTTACTGGTGTTATGTGAAACAATAATTCAAAGACATTTTTAGTAGTATTTTCTTTTTAAAATTTGACAATAAAAATATTTATGACTATTTTTGGAAAAGTATCATTTTAACGGAACTAGTTTTAAATAAAACGTAACAACAATTATTTTGATTATTTTAAAACGTTTTTCTGAATTTCACTTGGTGTGTGTGTGTGAGTGTGTGTGTGTGTCATCAAATTTTCGATCGTTAATTTAACCAATTTCCCATCAAGCTAGAGCTTTGAAATTTTGGGAATCGTTCGTACTCGCCTAACAATGCAATATTTAGACGTTTGCGACAAGTTTTAACTAATATTTCAATAGTTTTAATAAGTCAAAATATTCTTTCCTCTCGGCGCTTTTAGGATTGAGGAAAAAATTTCTTTCCCCCTCTGTGAGCACCGGGCACTCCCTACGCAGCATGCGGAATCGTAAACCTTTTGTACTCACAAAGGGGAGATACTATCCCCCCTTTACTATCTCCGAGATAGTAAGGGTTGCTGACTTTTAGTCAGTAATCATTGCAAGAAAGAAAGATTCCAATATTTAGCGCCGTGTCTTATCACAATAATTTTTTCTGAATTCTGGTTCCCATTTTTTTTTAATAGAATGACTTACAAACTTTCAAATGCATGTTTTGATTTTATGAGTATTATGAATTTTTTAATACGCTCACAGATGTCTCTTTTTAAGTAAATTTTAAAGTTAAAAATAACTAACAGTTTTAACTAATATTTCAATAATTTTCTTTAATAAACTTTGCCACCATATAAAAACGTTGGTTTGTATATCGAATTATTTTATATGATTTTATAATGTGGGCAATCGAAAGTTCAACTGGAATAAGTGTTTTGCTTTTTTAAAATCTTAATGTAGTCCTTATTCTTTTTTCTTCTTTACTTTCATTTTCACTTTCCTCAATAATATGTGGTTTTTGACTTGCCTGTTTCTCGCATCGAACTTCTTGATTAAAGAAACAAAAATCATCAATAATTCACCACAATACCAAAATCATTTGTACCCAAAAATTACAAAAGGAAAAAAAGAAGCTGGATATCTCAAAAGGAAAATTAGCGGCTTTACGTCTTACCATTCTGAGCAACTTGATCCTATTTTTAGCCATTTCTTGCTTTCATCCTATTATGTAAAGTAAAATAATCCATAAAACGTTAGATACAAAATATTCCTTTTTTTGGGTTTATTTAGAGTAATATTGAAGTAAGAATTTAAGAGTAATATTGAATATACAATGTTTAATTTATTTTTCCTTAATATTCGTAACTCTTAAATGGAGCATCAGGCAGAATAAATGCAGAACATAAATAAATGCAGAACATAACAAAGAACAACGTTCAAACTTGAATGTTGATTTTAGTAAAAAAAATAATACAAAGTATATACATGTTACTATTATATATTTTCGTTTAAAATAGTCAAGATAATAACCGATTGAGATGGCTAAAAAAAGAAGTTGGTCTTCAATTGAGTTTCATATTAGAACTATAAATACCAGGTACCGTAGAAAAGGTCAAAGAAGGAAGATGGTCCGTTTTTGAGATTTTACTGCTCATGAAAAGTTAGTAGGATGTAAAATACATTTTTACATTTTAAAATATATCTAAGTAATATGTTTTTAATAGTTACCTTTTAATAGTTAGTTTTTTTGTAGTTATTTTTTGTGACTAAGCTCTCTCTCTCTATATAACTCATATGTAAAATAGTAACACCTCAATGAAGATGCTGAAAATGTATATAATA
Organism: Nephila pilipes; assembly: GCA_019974015.1. Taxonomy (NCBI): domain Eukaryota; kingdom Metazoa; phylum Arthropoda; class Arachnida; order Araneae; family Nephilidae; genus Nephila; species Nephila pilipes. The sequence goes on along the minus strand of BMAW01030217.1, from coordinate 2,769 downwards.
GCTGTTAAAGATAAAACCATTTCTCAAAAGTACTACTACTGATCCTCTCGAATATATATAGCTCTCCAAATCATATCCAGTACAGAAAAAATGATTCAAAAGCTAAACTGAATTTAAAAATTAGTATTAAAATAAATATTTTTCTAAAAACTAAGAACCAAAGTTCTTGATATTAAATTTTAATCATCGAATTGCTTTGAACTCATGTTTTGCCTTTCGGTAAAAGTGAAGATGAGTTTATTCAACTCAAAAATGCTTATCAAAACTGTTTGTTTCAAATTTGATAATCAGAGCAACACATCGGCATTATTTGATTCAACGAATTGTATTTTTTTAGAAAACCTGAATACAATGTAGAATTGAAATGATAGACATTAAAATTATGAACTTTGAAAATTTTGTTTCATTTCCTAAAAGAAAAAAAGGTGTGCACGAGAGGTTTTTCAGATTGCCTTGAACTTCTTTTACAACTGCAATTTTACCACATAAATTGTTCGCTTTGTCACGACAGACAGGTAGCACTGACAGCGTTTCACCAAATTATATATATATATATATATATATATATATATATATATATATATATACATACAAGGGGGCTATAGTTAAACTGATAGTGATCAGAGTTTTCTGTAGAGTGATGTAATAGTGAGAAAGGCGCCAAATGTAGGAGGAAGATTAAACAACACGAAAGACGAAGGATTCAGAGAAAAAAGTTCCAAAAGTTACTGCTAGAGAAATATATGGAGATGTGTAATAGAAAAAAAAAGTTTTAAAATATGCAGAATCAATAATGAAATAAAATTACCTTTTATTTAGCACATTCAAATCAGGCTCAATATAGCCGCTGCTTTTGTGGACCATGTATTGCATTCTGAGCACAGCATTCACAATAGCAGAAACATGTCAGCACGAAGCTCCAGTACAGTCCATAATATCTTAACCTTCAACTAGCAAGCAGCAATATTTTCTTGTTATCTTTCGACAATCGCTATTGGAGCTTCTTCGATTTTATTATGTGGTACGGATTTTCGTCATTTGGCAGACTGTACTATAGAGAACCTGTTGTCTCATACTTCACAAACAATGCTTTTGAACATTAACTAACACCAAACCATTATGTTTACGCATTTTTGAGCTTTCCAAAAGCGTGAAAAGTGGCTGACGAGTTGGGCTGGTAGAGATAAAAGAATTTGACCAGTATTGTACGCTTGACAGAATGAGATATCATTGCACCTAACTTTCAATCCAATTGTTTCAAAAAGTAACACATTACCTTTTAAAGCGCAAGAAGCTAGCATTATGCAATGAATGTAACATTAAATTTGAATAAAGGACTTCTTTATCTGCTGGTTTCTTTGGGACTTAGTAAATGAAATTACAGATAAAGGGACTTTATCAGAGCTTATATAAATGTTTCGCCTTTTTAAAATTGCTGTCACATTGAACTTGAATTTAATTGTTAAATTTGCTAACTAAGAGGTAATTTTATTTCAATACCAATTCTGACTTTTTTAAAACTCTTTTCAATTACACAGTGTCACTTATTCCCCTATTGGTGACTTTTGGTACTAAATTTTCACAGAATTCTTTGTCCCCCGTTTCGTTTAATCTTCCTACAACATTTGATGGCATTCTCGTAATCGCGCTACAGAACACTCTGAGCTCTGTCATTTTAATTGTGAACACCCTGCATAATTATGTAGCGAGAGTAAGTTAGAAGGAGTAGGAAAAACAATATGCGAGGATAAATTAATTTCTATGTTGTGCGCTAAGTCCAAAAAACTCACCAAAATTGAAACTTGAAGCGAAATAAAACTCTGTGCTCTCCCAATCTGAATGAATGACTTTTTATTATGTGATAGCGAATTTTTTTTTATTTGATATTGAAACTTTTATTCTGAGAAAGAACATTAAACACAAGTTGTTAAGCACTATCATCAATCCTCTTCTGGTTTATTTTTGAAAGTGCAGTAAATATCGAGAGCACTAGATGACGTTTCAAAATTCAAATACTGATAATAATCCAAGAGTAAAGTTAGAACGGAATCCATTTGAAATTCCGCTCATGAAATGCAAACCCACAAATGGGATTCGAATGACGGCTTAATGGACATGTTGATTCAGAGAAATGCCAAAAATAGAAAATATAGTACATAAAAATGGAGGTAATATGCATCGCAATATTCTGATATACTACCTTAGTTGAATGCATAACGTTCTTTACATTTTGAACTATCATTAATATAAAACTTTCTGCAGTTCTGAATGGTTAAACATTTCATAAATCATGACGATTTTTTATGCCTTTTATTTTCAATAAATTTCTTTATTTTGTCAGCGTGTTTCTTAAAAAAATTCCTTATATCGAAATGTATTCAAAGGACTAGAAGATGTATAATAAGAATTCTTTATTAAACTTGAATCCAATAACAGATTTATTGCAATATGCATGTACTTCATTCGAAGTTTAGTATTCTATAGTTACGATAAATTATTCTTTGGTTTCTTTTTAAATTAGATTATTTATAAAATCAATTATGGAATAACAAATGTATTTCTGAATATGTAATTCAAATTATAGTTAATATTTATGCAGTAATTTGTCTTAAACATTAAAATTAATTTAGCAACGAAAAATAGAACTATTTTTATAGAAAAAAATAATTTTTTCTGCTATCGATTGACTTTACAATCCACAATATTTTCTTAGCATAATTTGAAACACACACACACACACACACACACACACACACACATAAATATATA
>BMAW01030208.1:0-14014 GCA_019974015.1 Nephila pilipes | reverse complement strand
ATATATATATATATATATATATATATATATATATATATACAGAGAGAGAGAGAGTCATAGAGAGACTGAGAGAAAGACAGAGTAACATCGCATTAGAAAATTAAAAAAAAGAAAATCCCTTAAAAATGCGGAAAGAGATACTCTGCTTGTGAAAGAGAAAGAGATTTGGTAAGAGATACTCTATTTCTCAGCTTAAATATGTTATTATAATTAAAATTTCGCAAATAGTAAAATCCCTATTAAATATGCAGCAAAAGTTGCAAAATAAATAAATATGAGTAAACAAAGTCAGAAACGATCAAATTTGTGTCGACAAAAAATATCTAAAAAATCCATATTTTAAATCAAAACTCAATAGAAATATAAAACTCAATAAGTTCTAATATAAAAAATAAATAAAACTAGAAAATAAATCACTCATATTTAAACTCATTAAAGTGCGCCATTTTAGTCCTAGGCCTACCAATGCCATCAAAAAATCAAAACAACAAACATAACGATAGTATCCTTATAATAAAAATGACGAAAATTTTAAGAAATTTTGAATTTTTTTCAACTAAGGTTATAAACATTTTGAGAATGAAATAAACTAAATAAAACCAAAGAAAATTAAATACAGAAAGTGGAAGATTATTATTCTACTTTGTAATTGTGGGTTTTAAATTTGTTTTTAAAATTAATTTGATAATCAGATTTAATACATGTATTAAAGTATTTATTTACATACATTAAAAAATTAATTACTTCGAAGAAGAAGTTATACAATACCTTTATATGGATCTTGATGCCTGCACATTATAATCAAAGAAATGAACTATATATATAATCAATTTCTTTGAATAAAATCTGAAAACAAATTATTTTGTATAAAATGTCATTTAAAATTCATATTTTATTCATGCTTCAAATTTCTTAAAACTGATTAGAAATTATTGTATTATTTTACAGTTGGGATAGCTGCACGCAGGAGTTCCTTCATATCCATGGCCTTGAGAAATGTTCCCGTGTTGTCTCTTCGTCAAATGGCAATGATCAAAGTAGCCATTCACGTGTGCAATGATCCCGACATCCAAGACTTTGTGAAAGAGAATGGAAGTTTTTCATTCGTTTTTCCAAGTGATACAACACAAATATTTCTGAATGGAGCGAAATTGAAATCTATACAGACATGGGCTTGGGAGAACTGTTTCACGGAGGCCTCATCTAATTCCTGGATTGAATCACAAGTACCAAATTATGACAGATTACCTCATTGGGACATGAGAACCTCTTTTCCTCCCTTTAAGACATGGACAGAACTCGTCGAAAAGAAGGTGTCTTCTTTCTTATTACCACGAAAATTGCATCCTGAACTGCTCGATGTGATTCGCTTAGTTTCCCTTGAAATCGACAAATGGACCAAAGAACATTCTCTGATTTTGAAAAAGTTCACAGAATTTACACGAGCTGCCCAATGTTACTTCCAATGGAATTCGCGTGGGATAATAGATCGAATCAAAACGGCGAGAACACTAATAAGGAACGCAAGTTTGCCCTTTGAGGAACGTAACATTCTAGCATTACATTACGGTTTGATGGATGATTTGCTAGCGTATCGCAGTAAAGGTCTTACTTGTGGAAAGATTGTTGACATGCTTCTGCCTACAATGATGAGGGGAGCGGGCGAAATTTGGGAACCGTTTACTGGAGAAAGTGATTTTAATTATATCGCACAGCGGAACTTTTTCAACAAATCAACTCCTGAGCAAAAATTAGAATGTCTGAAAACTGTTCTGTCTCAGGGATGTATGCTTTACGAAAATTTTTTATTTTGTCTGTCACAAATGGGTGATGACCAGAGAGAGGTAATTTTTAAAGAGTATGCTCTAAAAATTTTGATGTATTTCATGGATTGGCCGTTTCAATGTCAGTTCTTAGATGCCGCAAGGCAATTGTTGCCATATTTTAAAAGAACGGATTTTCAGAGAGTATTATATGTAATCCTCTACGAACGAATCATGATAGGTTGGAAGGATTTTGAATACATAAGTCTCCTGAAAGAATTTTGGTCTCAAAGTCCAACAATATTAAAACAACAAATGGAGACGAACTCCATTTATGAAAATCTCAAATTTACTTTAAATTACTCTGGCAGCAATAATTTTCCACGTGAGATAGTCTTCGATTATGATAATCTAACTCGTTGGGCTTTTGGGTTTCGGGGAATACGATATTTTTTATTTATAAAACAAAAGAGTTATCGTGGTATGTTTGTTGATAATTTATTCGATTTTACAGTAAATGATGGGTACCAATTTGGTAGTATATTTTATGTTTTTCCATTTCGTAGAATAAATTCTGAGAAGGGAATTCAAACCCAAATAAAGCAGTGGAAAAATGATTTTATTTCAACGTTAGGAGGTCTGTTCCAAAGGCGCCACAGATCAACGTAGATTTCGCGTTAAAGAGATAACAAAATGGCCATTTTTTGCGCACTACATGACTTAAAATATTCCTTTTATTTCGAATGAAACATATACGAACGAAACATTTTCCATTATTTCGCACATTTGAAGGTCTCTAAGACAATTCATAATTTATTTGAAATTGCTTCGCTGTATAGTAAGTGAACCATAGCTCAAAATTTCAATGTGATGTCTTAAGTATGCAGTTTCCAACCTAGAATGGCACCGGCTTTTGCAAGAAGAGGAACCAAAGTTTTAACAGAAAACAATTTTTTATTCCACAGAATAGAATAGAAAATTCGTAATTAGTGTTTGTCATAAAAGTTATAATATTTATTTATTTATATCTAAAAATAATCTTAAGCATGTTTAAATGCATTTGCAATTCTTTTCAATTTATTTTTATGATTATTTTTTGGACAATGATTAAACTTTCATGTGATTACAAAAGAAACACGTATTACTGGGAAGATAAAGATGTTGATACAAATTGAATAGTCGAGAAAATTAATTCAATTTCAAGTTTAATTCAGTGATGAAAGAACCTTAGTGAAGAATGCGAAGCTTTATTTTGCAAAACAATGGAAGTACTCCAAGAGTTTGTAATGATTTCTCTGTGTGAAACGAGGTACTCGGCTCTATCTGCATTGAAACCCAAACATCGACTCAGAGTATTTGTGAAAACATATACGAGGGGCACAGTTTATATCGTCTTCAAGATTTGACAAAGTTTTTGTGTCAATAAACAACAACAATCCTCTAGTTATATTTTGATGCAATAAATGGAGTTAATTTAATTTATTAAAAGGAATGTAATATAAAATAAATTACCATGCATGTATTTATAGGATATAGATAAATGATGTTACTATTCTATTAGTTATAACTTCCAGTTTTTTGCAGTAAAGTCTTAATTATTAAAAAAAATAACTGTTATGATATCGATTATTAATAAATGGTTAGGATAAATGAAAAAAAAGATTGTGAATAATATAATAATCATGTAAGAAAAAAAAGATGATGTATATTATAATAATCAGATAGGAAAATGATAATGTATATTATAATAATCACATAATGTGGATTATATGTCATAAATATGTAATAATGTGCAAATTGTTTCGTGAATCGAATTTATTTTATTTATATTTTTCTATATATTTTAATTATTTTTATTTTGTGTACTTCTTATTTTAATTCTTTTGTCTCAGCATTGGATAAATGAAATTGAGTTAAACTTCTCAATGCAAGCAATTTGGAACCGTGAAGAGGGTAGAATAAAATAAATAATTCTATTCAGTGCATTCCGAGTGCATATACAATAAATGCAGAAAGTATTCGTGCAGCGATAGTCAAAATTTTAAGTCGCCTCACCATCAAAGAATACATAGCTGAATTAAACAAAAAGTCATTAGATATGTTTAACGAATATAATTTATGATTCTTACGTAAAATATCTTAAAAAATTACATAAGAAAATATAAAATTAAGAAAACTTACATAGCGTACAATTTTGTGGTGCAGGAAGTATATGTACACAGTCTCAAATGTATAAACCACAATTTTATAATTCGTAGCGTGACGCCCGCCCGACCCGGGCCTCCTCTTGTGCCATCACTAGATTCAATTATTAAACACTACGACACAAATAATTACAGAATCACCAAAACAATTATTCAACAATTTATTAGTATATATTTACTATGACAGAAATGGCTATGCTCTCCCGGGTAAGCTTTCTAATACCTTAGTTCAACCCACCAATAGTAATCTAACAGACTCTTACCACTAATCCTTCCTCGACTGCAACTCAGTCTCTTTAGCAACTGTTGAAAACACTAGGCAATATCCTTCTAACAGCAATCTCTTCTCGAACACTCTATTGTAATCTTTAATTCCTCCTTCCACTTATCTATCGCTTCAGCTTCACCTCTCCTACATTCTTTCTCTCAGATCCTCTTTCGGATACTCTACTCCTTCCGACGGAGTTTATATATTTCTCAACTCAACCGCTTCACTTCATTTTTAACTGCTTTACATAATAACTTTACGTATCACGTTTCATTTTTGGTTGGGCAAAGGTTGTTTAGCGAAAGCAATCAATCTCAATTAAAAGTCCCCAAAGGTTAGTGAAGAGAAACCGCGAATAGCCCAATGTCACAACACCTGCCCTGAAATGAAACGTGATTTATCGTTGGGTACAAACCCCAGCATGAAATTACGATTAAATTGTAAATGTCTACGTAATTGGACATTATCCTTAACCTGGTTACGTTCTGAACTCTAAAGCTACTTAATAAATTGCATCTAAATTTATACTCTGTTTCCCTTTAATAAGCTGAAAATTTGAAGCTTTCTGAGGTTACTATATTACTCCTAAATGGCTGATCTAAGGCGTAACCCAAGGAGAGCTTACAAAAAAAAACTACTGTTAACAAAATACATTTTATTAAAGAATTTTTAACTTCTTGTTCCTTCTCAGCCGGATAATTTGTTTCTTCGGCTCCTTTCCAAGTTGTAGGTCAGGGTCTGGTACCCTGAAATGGATTCCTTGTACATCGTTTTAAAAAGTTTTAAACATTAGTAAACATTATCATTCATACAAATATATATAATTTTCCACATAACATTCAAGAATTTGATGAATGACGCGATCTGGTCAAGGGACAGAACAATGCAAAATGCGAACTTAACGCAGCGCTAAGTGTTAATAATTGTCGCGATCCCTAATTACGCCACGATGTGACCAGATGTATAACATAAATACAGTTATGAAATGATTATACGCAATTCATGCAAAATAACAAGACATCTACTCTTAAAAAAACAAGTCAATGCATAAACAAGTGTTATACTTTAACAAATGTTTACAATTTAAAAATTCCAATCTTTATAACAAAAAAAATACTTTCCATTGGGAAAGATCACCCACTTGGTGATTTACAATTAAAAAATTTCAACTTTCCATTAAAGTTCTCAGCTCTTAGTGGAGTAAGAGCCAAAGCTGTTTGCCGTATTGGAACTGAAGCCGTAAAAATCAAAGACTTGCTGTCTCAAAAATATCATGTCCTCAAATCAAATGGAATAACAAAGAATAATACAACCTGACATTTGAGTCTCGCTCTTCGCTGTGGACGAGAATCTTGTTGAAGAACTACCTTCTAGACTGGGAGATCGGCTGACGTCTGGAACCTTGCTGTAGATCCCTTGTAGTGGATAGGTGTGACTCTAGACTGGCCCCTTGAAGACCCTTGTGGCTTGGCAGTGGTATCTCCTGGTCTGCTTCTTACTGGTAGCTGCTGAGGTCGGACTTCGATCCTCCATGGCCGATCTCTTGTGGACGACTCTTGCGTTCGGACTCCGCTTCTCCTTTGTAGGTGTCTGACGTTTCCATCAGCTGGAGATGACAGAGTAAAGGTTCCCATCTTGCGGTGAGGGGGCACATACAGTAGCGCAGTTCCATCAGCTGAATTGTTACCTTCCATCCTGCTATCAGATCTTTGCTGCACTTGGATCCCTCGACTAAGTTGATTAGACGGCTTTTCATGGCGATGGGTACTCGAACCCTTTCTAACACAGTGACTGCAGTTTTCTACGTTACTACTAGAGGTTAAAGGAAAATTTTGATAGTACATTGGTATTTATCAATCCAAGAAGGATCCGATTCCGCTTTAGCGTGAAGCTGTTTCTCCTACTAGGCTCTCGGGCTGTTGAATAGTTTTGCTATCCCACAATTTCTCCATAAAGGCTCGTTCCTCTGCTGAAATGTCGGATGCCCTTCCTAGATGCCTGTTCCTGCTGCGGAGATTGTAAGGACTCCTTGTGGTCTGCTCTTGTCTTGTGGCGAGGTTCTCTTCCCTTTGCCGGATGTAGGTGGCTCCTTCTGACTGCTCCTCTCGGATTGCTGTATCTTCCCGTCTTTTTCTCAACTGCACTGGAGACCGCTTGGCTGGCCTGGAATTATCCAGGGATGACGTTGGTTGTCTTTTCCGCCTCGTGTCCAACCTTAAGGGTATTCTCCTTTTTGGAGGTGGAGAGCTTAGAGAGGAGGCTGAATTCTTAGATAATTGCCGTTTGATTGGCCTATCCCTGTATCTGCTTCCCTGCCGGCCGGGACCTATCGTTTTCCTTAAGAAACGCCTTTTTCGCGACCCACTCCCATTATTCTCAACTGAGGTCTTCCACTTCGTTTGTGGTACTCAGCGGTCTAGCCTCGAATTACCCTTGCGTCTAACTGATTGTGGTTCTGGGCTCTCCTCATAACTATCCTGCCTGTTATGTCCCGAATGTGTTTCTCGATCCTCCCCATAGACACTTTGTTCAATCAACTCCCCCTTTCTATTGCCCTTTATCTGGTGGTAGAACTTAACTTGGTCAATTTTGACCGTGGTCTCCCTCCCATGCTTTAAAATCACTACATTGTTTTGCGTCACTCAAACCACTTTGAAGGGTCCTTCGAATTTGGGCTGAAATTTCGCTACCCTCTTCTGTATTGCTGAACTAATTGGATGCGTTTCCACTAATACAAGATCATTTATCTTAACTGTCCATTCCCTTCTTCTCTTGTTGTAGTACCGAGCCTGTCTATTTTGCTGCATCTCCGTTCTTTGCTGAACCTCTGTCAAGAGTTTTTCAATATCCCTGCACACCATATCTCCATGCTCGGGGACTTGTATCAGTTTTTGGAGGGGCGTTATCAATTTACGCTTTAAAAACAGTTCGGCTGAGGTCTTTCCTGTTGTTTCATGCACCGCTGTTCTAATTGCATAGGCAAACAGTTGCAGAAATTGGTCCCAAGAAGTATGGTTCGATTGCACGTAACTGTCAATCATCTACACAATATTTCTATTGACTCTTTCCGAAGCGTTTGCCTGCGGCCTATAAGCCGTAATTTTTATGTGCGTGATGTTCGAGGTGCGACATAGTTCCTCAAATATTTCTGAAATGAATTGGGGTCCGTTGTCACTGACTACTTTAATTAGAGCTCCGTATCTAGAGATATAATTTTTAAAAAGGGCAGTGCCCACTGCTTTAGCTGAAGCTTTTCGTAAAGGAATTAATTCTACCCATTTAGAAAAAATATCGACGATTACTAAAAGAAAACAATGCCTTTCGGGATTCGAGGCTGGGTACGGTCCTAACAAATCTAAAGAAATTTGTTCGTTTAGGTAAGTCGTTTTTACAGAAATTAATTGTCCAGCTGGAAAAGCTTTTTTATAATTATAGCGCTGACATATGTCGCACGTTGAAACATATTCGCCTACGATTTTCCTCATCTTAGGAAAGTAGCACGACTCTGATTCTGGCATAAGTTTTTCTTATGCCAAAATGACCCCCCAATGGATTATCATGGAATTCCTTTAACAAAGATTCACGCAGTGTTTGCGGAACATAAGCTCGTAGTTCGTGTTTAGAAGTTAGCAGTTTTGTGTAAAAAAGAATACCATCAATTAGTTTAAAGTCTTGGGACCAATTTTCACATATTACTCCGTTTATTGTCGAATCTTCCGGGTTTTCCAAATAGCGATAAATATGACCCAACTCCGGGTCCTGTCTCTGTTCACCTTTCAGTTGTCCTCTCGACGTTAACACTAGCGAATTGATAATGGCGCAAGAGACACTCTCAAGAGCCTGTCCTTCAAAAGGCTGTCTGGATAACATATCGGCCACCTTATTCTGATTCCGTGGCCTATGTTCCCATTCTATGTTATATTCAGCCAGCTTTAACGCCCATCTTATCATCCTACTTGAAAAAAATTTTCCGTTCGTTAACTTGGTCAGCACTGCATGGTCCATTACCACTTTTGTTGGACAATGCCCAAAGTACGACCTAAACTTCTGTAAAGCCCAAATCACTGCCAAACATTCCCTTTCAGTTATGGATAAATTTCTTTCTGCCCTATTTAGTGTTCTCGAAGCATATGCTATGGGCCTTTCACCCTGCATCAAAACAGCACTTACTCATACTGAGCTAGCATCGGTGTGCAATTCAAAAAGGGCATTTAAATTAGGCAACTGTAAAATTGGCACAGAAGTCAACGCTCCCTTTAGTGTGTCAAAGGTCTTTTGTGCCTCAGGAGTCCATTGAAATTTGACCTTTTTACGCTTAAGTGCGTACAATGGTTCACACAGTTCGGCGTACCTCCAGATAAACTTTTGGTACCATCCCGTCATCCCTAAGAATCTCGAAACTTGTCGTGCATTTTTCGGGGCGGGTATGTCAAGAACAGCTTTAATTTTGTTAGGATCAGTGTTCACCCCATTCTTATTTACGATCACTCCTAGATACTTCAATTCTTCTTGCCCAAAATGACATTTCTCAGCGTTTAAAGTTAACCCAGCGTCCCGTAACAACTGAAAAACTATCTTCTCCAGATGATGGACATGATCATCAAACGACTCTGAGGTAATTATAACATCATCCATATAAACATATACAAATTTCCCAATTACTGGTTTTAATATGATGTCCATCGCTCGCTGAAACGTGGGCGCACTCCCTGATAATCCGAAAGGCATCCTTTTGAAGGCGTACGTCCATTTTTTAGTGACAACCGCCGTCTTAGGTATGTCCGGGGGATTGATAGCCAATTGAAAATACCCAGACTTGAGGTCCAATGTAGACATGATACAATTTTGCTGAATGTTCATTAATAGGTCATTGATTATCGGCAATGGGTACTTAGGGTACCTAGTGATAGCGTTCAGTTTCCTATAGTCTATTGCGAACCTATACGCGTCAGGGGAATCGACCGGTTTGTCATTTTTCTTTCTACATAAAACCATAGGGGAAGCATATGGGGATTGAATGGGCATAATAGTTCCTTCCTCCAACATTCCGTGAAATGAAGTTCTATTATGCTTTCCTTGACTCTATCATAGCGATAAGGTCGGGACGCTACCGGAGGTTGATCTCCCGTATCAATTTCGTGGTAGAGCACATGAGTGAGACCTGGCTGATCTGAGAATAACTCCACGTACTTCCTGAAGAGCTGCTGCAACTGTTGTTGCTGACTTTCTTGTAATCCTGTTCTAGTTAGGTCGATTTCGACCTTTTTTTCTTCCTTACTGTTAATCTGTCGCATCTCTCCAACAGGTATACTTAAGGCGTTTGTCTCAAAGTCCAGCGTAATCTTAGACGCTTTCATAAAATCCACACCCAGAACGCAAGGGTACTGCACACCTTCCACTACATGAAACTGCCACTGTTTACTGAAACTTCTAATGCATACCGATAAGGTTACGCGCCCTAGGGTTTTACAAGTAGCTCCCTGCGCCGTGAATACGGTGAGGTTTGACTCTAGCTTTTTAACAAAGTAAAAATGGCGATTATAAAGTTCAAGTGATACAAACGATCTCTCAGCCCCGTATCCCATAATGCTGTTATAAATGTATCGTGCAGTATAACGGGTATATGAGGAATATTTATGGGTCTTACTTTCATGGTGTTAGCCATAACTGGGGGATTTTGCCAACCACGCGATCAAGGACCTCCCGCTATTCGATCGCCTATTAGTTTAACCTCCTGTAGTTTTGCTGCCTTGACCCTGAAGGTGGATACCTGCTTTCTTGCTGGCGATATCCATTATTATACTGCGGCCTCCTATCATGCATTCTATCTGGAGAACGCCTTCTATCAAAATTCGGTCTTTTATTACCCTGTTGATACCCTGCGCGTTGGTAGTTCTCCTGTCTAGGTGGTGGGTTATAAGATGCATGACGCGACTCGTATGTTGTCGCTACTTCCAGGAGTTGGGCTTTAGTAGTGGGATTCCTAAGTTTAACGTAGTCTAGCGCATTTGGAGCCAAGTGGCTCATTATGTGCTGCACTATTGTCGCATCCGTAACCACAAAATTCAGCAACTGAGCAACTTTAAGCATTCTTAAAATAAATGCTGTTGGCGACTGACTAGATCTTTGCTTTGACCCATAATATTCTGCCGCTAATTCCGTGCGGTCTCTCACTGCTCACTCAGATCCTCTTTCGGATACTCTACTCCTTCCGACGGAGTTTATATATTTCTCAACTCAACCGCTTCACTTCATTCCTAACTGCTTTACATAATAACTTTACGTATCACGTTTCATTTTTGGTTGGGCAAAGGTTGTTTAGCGAAAGCAATCAATCTCAATTAAGAGTCCCCAAAGGTTAGTGAAGAGAAACCGCGAATATCCCAATGTCACAGTACGATACATTTTACTTGAAATACTTACTTCGACTCTGCGTTGTATGGATTTGATCAAATTTAATGTCTCTGACGTATAATTGAAGTCTTTTTCTTGTTAGAGAGCGTTTATCAAGTCGAAATTATTGGCAATAGGATTACTACAAAAATTCTGATGGAGAATTTCCCAAAAATGTTGAATAAAGATGATGTCTTAAGACTAGAAGGAATTTTCTTTATTTTAGAAGTTTTATATAAGTTCTATAGCAGCTTATTTTATTTTGTATGAATGGGATCCTCATATATAAAAATGCAATGACCATAAAAACAAATTTTTGTCACATTATAGATTTTAATTTACATTTCAATGTATCTTTATAAAGTTGATTATCTATGATTGTATGAATTTGGAATAAATTGTCCTTAATGTGTAAATTGTTTCGTGAATCGTATTTATTTTATTTATATGATAGCACTCGTTCGAATGGAAGCACTTGTTCGATTCCAAAAATACCACAATCTCTTCTTCATATTTCATTGTCGGGAGTATATCCCTTAGATGTGTTTCTGAGTTTATTTTTCTCCACACCACACACGTTAGTCTACGGTATGATCCAATAACTGTAAATTTACTTTTGTTAGAAGTTATCACTTTTCCCCAAAACTCTGGATTTTGTTTATTTATTTTTACAAAGAAGCATAACTACCGATTCCTTTCATTCACAAAGAATTTTCTTCGTTGAACATGGCAGTGGAAACTTTATTGTCCAAGTGCGTTTTAAATTGTAGTTAGTTATACCTTATGTTATGTAGTGTGTTAAAATCCATAAACACCTCAATAAATGATTGCATTTTTGTTAATTGTAGACAAAAAAAGAAAACAAAACACGACCCTAATCATAAAACACTTAATAATATGTTTTCATTGATTTCTTGAAGAATTGCAAATTTTCTTGTAGAGCATGAGATTTCTTTACAGTTACGACACATGGAAAATTCTACTCTTTCTATGGAATTCAAGTTCCGTTATTTCAGGAAATGTATTCCTCACGAGAAGGGATGCCAATTGAAGACAAAAAAAAATAACTTATCCAATCACAAAACAATTACAAATCTTTGCTTATGTTTTAGTGTTTGAATATTTTTTAGATATCTCAAAAGCACTAATCATAAGTTTGCTGTGCATTTGAAAGAGAATTAAGTATTTATAACATATTTACTCCGAATTCCTAATAGTAAACCATAGTTTTCTTAGATGCTATATTTTGAATTAATTGGATTTTAACTTGCGTACTAAAAATAATTATTTTACAAAATTGCTTTCGAACGAGAGTTTTGTACATTCTATTTACTTGTCATTCGTAGTCTGTAGCTGGAATTCTGAATGTGCGTGTCCATTTGACATAACAGATTTTAACAAACCGTATTTCTAAATGGTCTTTGTGAATATCACCGAGACACGGAACATACGACTTCAAAAGTCCATCATATATATTATGTGAATTTAAAAACAAAATTTATATCACACACAAGGCAATCTTGTACATTATGAATCAGTTTTATATGTATTGTTAACAGTTTAAGAAATCGATTTTTTTTGCGTTAATTTCTATATTTGGATTCTCAAAAATCCCGAAAATGACCGCACACATTCCATAGCTCGTTATCCATTTGATTAACCGCAACCGGTCGTGGAAAGGTTCAATCAATCCCCAGGAGACTGAGAGGAAAATTGAAACAGTTTTTCTTGTATTTAAATAAATAATGTTTCAGCTATATTATAAATAAAGTGCAGTTGTTTCTCCTGTTCATGTCATAAACTGAACTTTTCATTCGATTATACCTAGGGAGAGCATTACATACAAATGTGACCAAGCACTTAACTTCAATTCGAAACAAATTTCAATGTTCTAGGTTTTGTAAATGAACAAGAGCGGAATCGAAGAAGTAGAATTGTTACAAAAGAGGGGGGGAAAGGTGTATCATAGGAAACAATAAAAATAGAAGAGAACCTTGAAATTTTTCTAAGAAATCATTGAGATTTTTTTACTGAATCCTCTTCGAGAATCATTGAAACTCCCTCTAATTTCTTTGAACAGAATTAAATATTTTGGTGTTTTCAAGAATTTAGGTAAAAAATCCAGTTAGAAAATGTTAAGTGGTCAATGTGCGGAATGTTTTACATAACATTTGAAGCTACACATTTTCAATCGTTGCTCAATTTACAACTCTTTTCAGTTTTCATTTAAGTAACAAAATAAAATAGTACGCCAAGTCCTTGCAAATGACATGAGGGAGAAATTTCAATTGCACATAAAATTTTATTTTTTAGTTTAAAATGCGTCTTAGAAATAAATGATTAAACTTAAGGATGCTGTATGAAAGCAAATTCATAAAATAAAAAATATATGTTTATTCCATAAGAAAATATTAAAAAGAATTCGAGGGACTTTTAAATAGCTTTAATTTTGAGATCAGAATTTGTTCTCAGCCGTACAACTACTGTTCGGTTATAAATTCCATTCAGGGCAGTTACCCGACTGAATAAGAAACAAACCCGCTTAACTGTGGATTCGAGTCTTGACCTTCCTAGTACTCTCGCTTGGGGAAGGGGTGCTGCACGTGACATCTGTGAGCCATGGAGAGTCCTCATATCCACCTAATATAGAATTTAGAATAGAGAGTTGTCAGCTCAGGTCTCGTCCTCAACCTTACAGAAATGTCTGCTAAAGTCTTCCTGTCACTTCTAGCAGGGTGGTACTAAGCACGCGATTTACCTGGAGTTTTCAGCATTAAATTTATGGGGGTTTGTAAAGAACATAATTCCAAAGAATCATGCATTGTACAAGACAAATAAGTGAATACCAGTGCATGCAATCATGGATCATTTTACATTTTTTTAATTTTATAAATCAGGATTTATGTCTAAAAAGGATTTTATTCTGAATAAAGTTGAAAATATATTGGTTACTAAAATAATCTTCCTAAAGAAAGAAAGGTTCAAAGGAAATTATACAACTAACACGGTTTTTCTTAACATACACATTGAATTTCAATATATTCGAAACGAGAAACAAATGTGTAGCATGAAATTCTTTCTTTCCAATCCGCTTGTAAAGGTATTGTGTGCTGAAATATAATTTTTTCTTATTATTCTTTACTTTAGTTCACTTTATTTAAATCTTGAATGCTTCGAAACTACCAGTAGTAAAAGATTCCAGTATTTATGTCTTTGTGTGAGAAAAAAAAAGTAATAATTTTTAAAGAAAGTATCTGACACACAATGTAAGCGTGATTTAAATTTTTCCACAAAAAAACACATTATTTGTAATCAGTTCTCCGTTAAATTTATTATATTTAGTTCAGAAGTAGGAAAATAAACAGATAAATTTCGAAAGGTTTATT
>BMAW01030206.1:0-14738 GCA_019974015.1 Nephila pilipes | reverse complement strand
ATTATAATAGAAATTGATGCTTTTTTTTCTAATACTCATAAAATGACAAGCAACAGGTAGCAGAATCTTGTACTGTCTAAAATTATAGTAAAAAAAACAGCCCTTCTATAAATTAATAAGAACCAAAAATTAATAGTACTTGTAGCTATTAACAATACAAACTATAAAAAAAAATCACTTGTAAGGAATAGTACTTTCAATAGCATTCAGCTGATTAGCTGACTTTCTACAACTGTGAACAAATCTTCAAAATTATACTTTACACTTCAATGAGAGATTTATTCAGCTTCAATGGAGATTTGCTTAGATTTTGAATCTCTACGCATTTATATCTGTTACGTCAGTTTTGACTTAAATCAGAAATGTAAGGAAAATTCCATAACTCCTTTTCTTATAGATGTATCGGTAAACTTAAAGCCTTTTCAAGGACCTTCATTTTTTTCTCCAAAATTGCTAAGTGCTTCATTAAGGTCGAGGGGTCATAAATCAAGATTCCCTTGGCATCTGACTAGAAGCCGCGGTAGTCTAGTGGTCATGGTAGAGGGCTTGAGCCTTGATGTCACTAAACTCCCATCATGTAATTAGTGCTGATGCACGTTAAATCTGTCGATGCTCAAAGTTCTCACTTTGGCACGGTGTGGAAGTTATGAGAGGGAGGTGCCAGTTCAGATGTCTTCCTCGTCACTTGACTGAGGTTTAAAATCCAAGGTCCTCCACCAATAGCTCTCGTGTTTCTCTTAGTACGACGCTAATAAAACGAATCATTCTCTCATGATGTCAGACAAGCTCTTGTAAATGTCTCTTTCCATTGATTAGATTAACGCCGAATGGAAAATATCATTGCTAGTTCGTAATAATGACTCTTCTTCAAAAACAAATGTCAGGGGAGATAAATTACAAACAACTATGATTACTTGCCCCGTATGGAGCTAATCAATCAAGGCGAACAACTTCTGCCCTGGAGGTGGAAGCCTACTTAACTCTGAAGACAACAATCTTGTGCATTTTGATAACAATATAAGGTTCCTATGAATTCCATTGTAGCATCGACCAAGGCCTCTTAATCCCTTCCATTAAATTTGTTCACTGACCAGTTTAATTCTCCTACTGACAATTGCAATTACGCCTTCCAAACTTGCTTGTAAATCACCCATGTATTCAACTGTCGAGGATAGAGCATCAGTTCACAGAACAATTGCAAAGTTCGTTAAAATCGTATCTCCTCTGGAATCCATCCTGTCACCCTATGCACTTCGTCCTTTATTTCTTCAATCATTCCTTCCACAACCGATATTTAACGTTTTCCTCCTTCTTCCTCGTTAGCTTCATCCATCTCCACCTCAGTTTCTTCAGGCACATTTGATTCCTTAGGAATAGTTTTTATATTATTTCTTCACTTGTACTGGCTCATTATCATCTATATTCCTCTTTCAATGTTATTCTATTTCCTACTTCTGTTTCTTCCGTTGAATTTACTTCTTAATCTTCGCATTTCGATTAATAAAAGAAATGTAATACCAATATATATGATCAAATTATAATTTATTTTTTAAATTTTAAATTAAAGATTAATTTAGATAGCATTATTTTTTCTCATAAAATCCGTATATTTTAACGAATTTTGTGCTAGGGTTAAAATTTTTTTTAGGATATATTGCTTCTTTAGATAAAAATGTAACCTATATATAATAATAACTGATCACTTTGAGATAGAATTTAAATGATAATAGTTGAGTTGAAACTCCAAAATGAAGTCTTTATTTATATATTGGTCCCATTCATTTAAACATGATATGAAATATCATAAATATGAGAGCAACATATTTAGGACAATATGCACTTTTATTGATGCATTATTGATTTAAAGCTTGTTTTTCCGTTTTTTTTCAGATCACTCAAAAATTCTTTAGTCTATTAATTTTATTGTGAGTATTCTATAAACTTCACAGAGTATGATACCATATTTGATAAATAAGCCACAGAATAGAAAAAAAATATTGTTAAATGGTTATACTCAATTAAGGAATTTATAGCCTTATTAAATACACAAACCAGGCAATAACTAAATATAACCCAGTTCCTCTTTCAGATATTTGTATTGTAATCCATAATGTTATTAAATGATATAAAATTGAAAAATTCTTGATGTTATTATCCCGAAAATATGAAACATATCGCTTCTTACAGAAATTGAAAAAAAAAATGTTATATAAACAAATCACTTACGAGCAGAAATGAATAGAAATGTAATCATCTGTACATTTTGCAATACTTCACCTGATATTAACTATACCAAGATTATAAGGAGAAAAAAGAACTGTGTTCCTTATGTGAACAAAGTTCTGTTATTATGATTTAATAATAATTAAGAGTGATATAGATATTTGTTATAAAGAATATATGAATAGTAGCACCATTTTACTTTCACGTTATATATCATAACTTATCAATGAAATAACTGGTTCATATGCATTCCAGTTTCCCTTTTTCTATTAAGGTTATGTGTCCATTAACTCCGAAAATTAATATTTCCGTGATTTGTTTGTATTCCATTAAATATTTAAAATATTTTCCAAAACCGGCTATCTATTAGAAATACTGCGTGTTTATCATTTTTACTTCAGATACTTTAAATTATACTTAAATTAATGCAACAGTCTAAATTTAAAATGGGAATTCTTCATTCTTTGTTATTAACGTTTTTAATATAAAGGCTGTGTGGTAAGATCCGTTACAGTAATCTCTACCTTACTTCATGGCAACTCTTTTATTTTATTTTGTAGTAATTTCATGTACTGTAGTTGACACTTTAACTTTTGTAGTCAATTATTAATTTCTAAGTTTTGCGTTCAGACAATTCATCAAAAATATTTCTACAAACACAACGATGTCAGACTTTTCATATTACTGTATATGAATTCTATTATCAGGGTATCAACAGATAACTGAAATCCACCATTTCAATGCAAATTGATAATATGATCATGAATACTTGAAATGTTCATAAAATATTTTAAGAGTTAATTTACACTGAACGTATAATGTAAAAATAAATAGAAAAGTTTATAATGCTTGAAATTTGCTAACTTTATACTCAAATTGATATATTAATTAATAGTCTTAACTATAATATGAGATAGTCTTACATTTTACAAAATATAAAGCTTTCGAATAATAATTTAATGCTTTAAATATGAATTTTATTTTTTCATAGTGCAGTCAAGCTTACAAAATTGTTATTAAATGCAAACACAGTAACAAAGATAAATATTTCTATAGGATTATTTTCTGCATTCTTCGGTTTTATACACATTTTATTTTGCTACATTATTCATTTTAAATGTGAAACTAAGTACTTTTTTTGTCTGCAAGTATGAAAGTAATTCACCGCATTATAATTTGATAAATTATATCCTTGCCTTCCAATACAATTACATATTTATTTTATTTTTAATCATGTCTGACAGTGCGCCTATTTTTATCCCCTGTCACTCTCTGTGAAAGTAAAAGCATTAAAAGAAAATGGATTTCTTTCACCATTATGACAGCTAAGATTGCCAAAAACGAAAATAACATAAAAAAAAATAGAAGGGACTCGTCAATTGGATTTACTAATACTCCTTTTTTCACTGGGCTTTATTTTTATAGTGTTCGGATTGTCTGTTAAAAGCAACCTCGACAAATCTCTAAAAAAAGTGAGACACTCCATTATATTGGTATCAAAGGAAATTTTTTTTACAGAGAATTTTTACCATTATATCGTGACGCACAAATTTAACGTAAGAGATAATTATAAAGGTATTTTATAAATTTAAGTTTGTTTGTTAAAAACAACCTCAACCAAAACCTAAAAGTTTTGGATAATAGATTGTATTGGTAACAAATGAATCGATATAGCTACTAGTACATTGCATTTTATGTAATAGCGCACATGTCCCGTAACATATATATTTTTAGCGTTAATATCTTGTAGTATTAAGATTGTCTCAAATATCAGCAAATTTCTAAGACTAAAAAAGGAGTTAAACTCCATTACATTGGTATGAAAGAAATATATCTATTTTCTAATACAAGATATTTTAATCGTTGCTTCGCAGCACACTTAGGTGCCTTAAGAGCTATTTATTGAACATTATTTTTATAGTGTTGGATTTGTTTCACAAAAATTACCCTAACAAAACCTTAAAAAAGTAAATTATTTGGTTATAATGGTATTAAATGAATTACTCTAGTTTCTAGTGTAAAGAATTTTAACCATAGTACCTCGTTATGCATATATGCTGGTTCATGTCGTGAATTGTTTTCAAACTTACAGTCAAAATGTTCACATTCGTTTGTATCGCTTGTCGGCATTAACTCATTACGATAGTTCAGGATAGTATCTATCTTCTCAAGTTATTCATTTTAAACTCGTTTAGGCCTCCTTATATGATTGACCATGGACTCAAGCTCAAGACCGCATTACTTCCATCTAGTCATGGGTTCGCGTTTTGATGCCACTTATGATAAGTCAAGTAGAGGATGGATGCACGTGATTACATGTCGAGGTGTATAGTCCTGAAACTAACATTGAAAAGTCAGGAGTTTGGGGTTCCTATTCAGGTAGCCTTCATCATTACTTAATTGGGGTTCCAAAATATTCAAATCTTTTGCCAAAAGCTCTCGATTAACTTCACAATGTGGTGTTAATAAATTATTAATCAATCAATTCAAATCGCATATTTTCGTATTCAACTCAAATATCGTATTTTCTGTTGTTATTTTGCTAAGCTAAAGTTAGTTTCACTTCTCTTTACCTCTCGCACAAAGTATCTCTAAAGATATTTATTTCAAATTCAGAGTTCTTTACATTTTGTATAAGATGATTCATTGTTTTTACATAACACATAAAATAAGTAGTATGGAAAAATTACCTTGCAATAATTTTAAATATGATAATCATTATTATCTGGCTAAATGTTTTTGTTTTAGTATATTAATACATAAATGTTTAATTGGATAATATATAAATTGTAAATAAAGTACTTTTGTAAAGACTATCATTTTCTTAGCAGTTTCTTTACGGGCATTTGAAGAAACATTTCAAATACTTTATACCTAAGAAACATTTCGAAGAAACTATCTCTAAGATACATTTCAAATATTTTAATCTTAAAATGTATCTTGAAATGTTTAGTCTTGAAACGTCTTATCTCTAAAAACATTTCAAATATTTTAAAAGCTCTTAGCAAGCGTTCTTTTCATTAATATTAATATATATATATATAAATATCTCATTGTGAAAAAAAAGTACTTCATATCTTTGTCTTAAATTTCGAATTGTCCTTGTCGTGACATTTTTAAATATTAAAAGTTGAAATTTAAAAATATCGTTTAATCTTAGTTGGGATTAATGCATTTTTATGACCAAGTTAGACGTGCGATCATGATAACGTCCTCATCCCGAACAATGCTTTTGTACAGTCGCGGATTAAAATCATGGTTCCAAAAACACTTTCGGGTATAGAAATGGATACATGTAAGACTACTGGGGCTAAAATACTTCAAATTTGTTGGTGTGAATGTAAAGTGCAGAGTGCTTATTCGGTTGTAAACCTCAGTATCCTCTCGTAGCTCAAAATTACTAGGCAGATACTTATTTATTTGTACATTTATCTACCACTCCGCACATGGTGGACAACGGAATTCCAATAAAATAATGTCATGCACTAGGATTTACTGCCTACATTATAATAACTGGGATGCGCATAAACACTGTCTTCCATGTATCAGAGATCGAGCTGAATTGTTCTTGCCTCAGCTGTTACTCGTACTCTCACTCACTCTTAAAAATATATTTTTCACTTGCATTCTCCTACAATTTAAGCACCCCAGGTAGGTGTTCTCCCTTTTTTTCCTTATGTGGGTATATTTGGACATGTCAGGTACATGCATTTAATTATCTCCAATTTTACAAGTCTTAAGAACAGCTGGCATCCCAGAGAGTCGAGGAGACTAAGGTTATTAGGCATCGGTGTGCTTTTTCTCAAACTGTTTACTCTTGAAGTGAGTACCTTCATTATTTAAGCAACTGAAGATAATCCTTCTTATTAAAAATTTAAGTAGAGTGCCCGTGGTTGGAACTTTTACTGACTGCTCACCAACAGAAAATTTTGTAGCAACAACATTGACCACATATAGCCTTGTCGTCTTAGTATAATTGGTATCAATGTTCTGTACTTGAGGATCGTGCAATACTTCACTCCATCTTGGAAAAATGAAGCACTTTACAACTGAATATACCTCTGTGTTCACCTCCCAGAAAATTGTTTAGTTGTCGCATGAATGACAGGAACCACTCCTCTAATTTTAGCACCCGAGGAGGGTGGTCTCATTGTTTAAGCACACGGGGAGTGTGTCTTCTCAATTTCGGTCTTTACAACGCTCGTGTTACTTCTAGTGCGACGTTAATAAAATCAACCAACCTTAATTTCGGTATCTAAGATAGATACCATCTTATTTTAACAACCTAGGATAGTGCTCGTGAATTAGACCCCATATGTCTGTGCGTTGAGAGACTCAGTTACAACTAAAAAAGCTGTGACATCTCACTATTGTATAATCTCTAGTTTCAACATCCTAGGAGATTGCAACTACGATTTATCACAAAAATTGTGGAAAAATTAACTGTCTGTAAACCATCTTACTCAAGAAGAGTAAGATGGTTCCTCCCACTTTATCCGGGCGTGGGACCGGCTGGCTAGTACAACTGGATTATTGGACCCACGCCAACCATTCGTGGTAGGAGGCAATTCAGATTTCTAACATCTAATGTTCCAAGTTTTTGGATTAACAAACTCTGTACCTTGCCCATAATTTCAGGAATGGTCTCATAGATATGTCTTGTTCTAATGGCCAGATGGATTGGAAACTAACACATATTCTTATATATACTGTGGACGATAAATGAATGTGGACATTCGTAAGAAATTATGAATTAATATATTAGAAGTAAAATTTGTAATAAATTCACGCCATTTCTACGTTATTCTTTTTGATTATATCTAAGATGAATTTAACTAAGGAAATGCAACAAATAAATATTTAAAAAATGTAATGCAACTTAATAATGAATTAGTAATGTATAGCATTAATAATTGGCCATATTTCCCATAATATCTATTATAGTTTTACTGCACCTGTGCATGAAGTTTATGCACTGTTTGGTACATTTTTATCTGGGGATTGTGTTGTCATACATTTATCAGAATGTTTGTTATATTCCATTTAATTGTTAGTATTTTTGACAAGCTCGCATTATACGATTTCCAAAAACATTTTCAGTTGAATTAATATCTGGGTAAAGAATTGGTCAGTTTAAAAGTTAAATATTATTACATACTAAAATGTTATAAAACTTCTTGATTTATGGCAAGACGCTGAATCATGCATAGCAATTAAATTTTTACTATTTGGGAATCATTCTCGAAGTTGGAACCTCAGGCGAGTTTTCCATACTTCTGTGTGATGGTTTTACCTTATGATTCATTGCACAATGTCAATCTGCCTAATTACAGACCTAGGAACTAGTCATAGATAAATCATAACTTTTGTTTACCCTTTCACCAATACAATCAAGATGAAATTTTATCCCTGGGTGTAGCCAAACAAAAGTACTTTCATCTGCCAGAATTTCAGGTGGGGTCTAGTCTGAGAAACGCAATTGACATTTACGAAACAAAATAGTTAATGCTTTCGAAAGGATATTCAAAAGGAAATAAAAAAAATATCAATGTTTTTGATAAGTGATATTAATCCAGTCCCCAACCATCATATAGAATTACTCTCCAGCTTACACAAGACACTTTATTTTCATTGCTTCTGTAAATTTTGGTTTTATGATTCAAAATGCTTTGACACGTTTTTTCTGCTAGCCGTCTTTGAACGGTTCTTTTTGGCATAATAACCCAGCTATCTGAATTAATTGGACTAGTCCTGTAGAACTTTTTCTCCCTATTTTTTAAATAAATAATCATGATTATTTTGCCATAACGAGGTGTTCTTATTCTTTTCCTGCCACAATTTTCATTTTCTTTCTGGGAAATCACCGTATTGTATTTTAAATTAACCTTTATTTTGTTAACAATGTATTTAGAAATACCTGAAATATCTGCTCTCTTTCCATTCTAATTATCTGCCTTCAAGGTAAGTGTTTTTATCTTGGAATATTTCAGGGGAGAAATATCTGCATCTCGCTTCAAAACTATGCAGCTAAAAATGAGCATATTCTGAGAAGTAAGGTTTCTCTTATGACAAATAGTGGAATTTGAAGATTAATGTAAAGTTAGTTTGGGAACCAAAAGTATAATTGGATTGACATTCCGCGACGAGATAATTTCTAAAATTCTATGAATTTCAATACTGAAATCAAAAACCTTATTATTTCAAATGAAATGATACTCAATATTTAAAACAAGTGAATATTATATGAAATAAAATTTATTTGCTTACCCTCTTGAGACTTAAGATCATATTCTTTGAGCACTTTTTTCCTAATTTGAGATACATCATCTAAAATGTAATAAAAAACAGTATATATAGCCGTATTTAAAAAAAAAATTAAAAAATATAATTTTTTGTCTGTCCATTACAATGGACATTAGGTTTTAGTCATGTAAAAACATATGTTTCTGATTAAATATAATTCCTCACACATTTAAAGTTATATAATAGCTATTTTTATTTAGAAAATGTGTAAAAGTATAATAAAACTAAACTCAAACTGCTGACATACCTTCAATTGTTACTTTCTTGAACTCTGCAATTTTCAAATGTTTATGGAACAAGGATCCCACTAAATAATTTCAAGTTTTGATGAATAGATTATATTTGTGTACAGTCTAATATAATGGAATGCCTGACTTGAGGATTTACAACTGTGAATTGTTTCTCTGCATGTAAAATAAAATATATCCAATAGAAAGGACGTTTGGTCTCAAGAGGTTATATATGTAATGCAGGATTATTTAAACCAATTATGAATGTATCAAATGTATTTATAGGTAAACTAATAAGAAAATGTGACTGTTTACATTAATTTGGCAAACCATTGTTCACATAATTATGTTTAAATGTGACGTAAAACAAGAGTAATAAATGATTGTTGAGATAATTGATTGTTATTTTAGTAATTTTAAATAAAATTTTAGATTTTCTTACTTAATATTTTTGAAGTTAAATGTGAAATAAGGTAAAAACTGTTCTTATTATTTGAAAATAAGTATTGCATAATAATTCAGACGTTTCATTGATTGTAAATAGAATTTATATAATATTACTCCAAAGATTTATTATAAGAAAAAAATATTTATGTGGCATGTTAGACATATCATGATTTGTAAAATGATTATCAAGGAAATTAAATTTTTGATTACTATGATGTAGATCCTATAGCCTAGATTAAATTTATTTAGCATTTTGATTAAGAATTTGGAATTTAATTTATTTAAGCTCATTTAATGTGTATTAAAATATCAAAAATGCTGGTATTTAAAATAATTAACATGTGACGTGATTTTTGGAGACGATAATGAAGTTTTTGAGTTTTGCTAAAACTTCATTATCGAAATGTTACATTTGATATCCGTTTTGGAAACTTGTGTTCTCTTGCTGATTATATTAGACTGGTTCTAAGCTTTGAGCGTTTTGTTTAGTATTTAAATTACTAATATGGTAATTAATGCTTTAATTGTTAGAAACTGATTCAAATCAAGTGAAAAGTGCTGTTGTGACTTTGCAAAGAGGAGAAACACTTTCTTTTTTCCAATAACAAATTCTTTAAGCAATGCTAAACAGAATTTAAATATTTCTAGATAACATACTTGTATACACATATATTTGCTTTATGCATTTCAATACATATTTTACAGATATTTACTCTTCTCTTAAATATAATTCTCCGTTAATTACTCAGTATTCGAACCATCCCAGATCGAGTAAATGTATTTAAAGGAAAAGTATTTTACTCTTTACCTATAAAAAAATGTAAATTTAAGTTTAAAATATATTTACGAGAAATGCTGTTATATATATATATATATATATATATATATATATATATATATATATGCGTAGAGAAAACGTTATGTTTCACAAAATGTAAAGTCGCGTATATCATTTTAAAGAAAATTTAATACTGAATAGAATACAAGAAACAAAATTCAAATATCTATAATTGAGAAAGTGTTACACAGCTAAAATTATTTATATACATTAGGTATTGAAGATTGCAGTGAGTTATCAGTACTTATTAGGGTAGCCTTTAATTTTTATTTCAGTTTCATATCGATGTTTCATTGAGTTGACGAAAGTTTTTATCTCTCCCTTCGTTATTACATAATGCCAGAAAACAGTTATAGTCTAAATTCATTCCCTTTTATAGGATGGGTGCCTCAATCCGACAAGAGTTTTCAATTGGTACCACAAGTTTTCGATAGGATTGAGGTCAGGACAACAATTCAATATTCTTTCAACGAAACCACTCTTTCGATAATTATGTTGTGTGGAAGGGAGTAGAATCTTGCTGATAAATAAATAAAACATTGCTAGGAAAGGGATTTCAGATGGAAGATAGAAGTTTTGGTTCTAGAATAGTACCAATATGTATTTTCTGGTATTCAGTGTCCCATCGACGAAGTGAAGGCGAACAATACCATCTGTTGACAAGCATGACCAAATCATAAATCTAAGTGGGTTCTTCACAGACTCCTGAATGCAGTCAGGATGTAATTCTTCTCCCATCATAATTTGCTCCCATCATTATCGAATAACTATATCTTAATTTCATTCTTCCATACAACTTGAGACCATTGATCATATGTCTAATTAATGTGTTCCTTTTCCCACTGTATTTTTTTCTTGTTATGCTTTAAATTTAAGTATGGCTTTCTTCGTAGAATTCAACTTCTTAGTCCAACATTTGTTAACCTTCTCCTCATTGTTCTTGATCTTACAGAAACACCAGCATCTTTTAGTTCACTTCTGATGGATATTGATGAAATTCTGCCATCTTAGAAATATAGTCATTTTATTCTTCTGCCATAAATAGATGTGGTGTACCTTTTACTGCTTTGATTTTTATTGAATTTATCCCTTGATGCCGAAAACAAAACTTTCAGATTCCTAATGTAGTCACTGAATCACCTACCTATGCTGCAATTGCAGCAGATGGAAGATCCATTTAACATGCTTCATTCCTGACTATACGAGTACATTAATAGAATGGGAATATTTTTACTGAAATCTTTGATAACTGATGTACATTGAACATTTTGTTCAATAGCTGTAGAAACTTCCTCTGATTGTGATGCATATCTCTATATGGTTGAGTAAAGAAAAATATAGCCGTTTTAAGCCTATTCTAAATATATATTTTATCAGACATTCCTCAATTAAGTATTATAATATGTTCTGGTGTCCAAATCCATAAGTCATAAATATCATTTATAAGCTTAATTGATAAAAGATCTAGTTAGTTCCTAGGCGAATTAAGAATTTGTATAGACGGAAGGAGAAGTTCAGCGAACCGTATGAGACTTTACATTGTTCTTTAGGAATTAATTTCAGGGTGATGTTAAATTGAAGGGTAACACAAATGATCGCGGTGTCATCAATATATTGCTGGTGTTAAATTGGTTTCTATGGCTAACATGCTCGACTTTCTGTGACAGTGTACCATCACACCCAGCCACACAAAGTAATACTTAAATTGTGTGTTTGTACTGTCCATTTAGCAATATATTGGACTCAATGTCATACACTAATGCAATAATCAATTCCTTCAAGCTTCAAATACATTCATTACTAATATTCATGTGATTCTGATTTCTTAGCAACCGTAATGATATACTCCAAATGGTAATGAATTAGTTCGGAGAGATTTACAGTGTAAGCATAATCGTACCCCGAAAGTAGCGGATTAGATGGAATAAAAAATGCTACAGAAAGTTATGTACAAGAAAATGATGCAGTAAAAGTCGTTTGATCTAGTGTCGCATCGATTCTTGATTTTCATTATCATACAATTTTCCCTTTCAAAAGGGTATACATTAAAGAAGCTTCATATTATTAAATTGCTGATTGCTTTAACAACTAAAAATTCCCCAAAAATATAAATTGCTTATAATTTGTACACATTTCTGAAAAGGATTTAAGCTGATAGTAACTGCATTGTTAGCACCTGTGTCTTCGAGTTACAATGATGTCTACGAATATAAAAAGGTGTAAGAAGTCGCAATTGTTAGGTCTTCTGTAAACAGAAAGGTGTGAGTCACAAACGGGCTACACGTAATCGTATAGATAAACAAAATAAATTTAAAAGTAAGATTTATATAAAATATATGAAATAGTTATATACATCTCAGAAGTTTTTAATGCGCTTTTTTAAAGTTGAGAAATAATATTTTAAATAAATTAGTAGGTATTATTCAAGATTACACAGGGTGAGTCAATAATTCATCTTACAGTTTTAAATATATATATATATATATATATATATATATATATAATAATATATATATATATATATATATGTACTTATATATATATATTATGTATATATATACATATATATATGTATTATACCATATATATATATATAATAGATTATGTAGTATGTAGTGTGTCACCAACTGAATAATATGTCAGCTAATATATAATGGCATGATGCTTAAATAATGTCGTAATGGCAATGGTCACAGCTGTGTGTGTGGCCAATCAATAACAACTATTAGTATATGATGTTGTAATAATAATACTCTTCTTAATACAGCCAGTATGACAGTAATATTATGGCATGTGTGTGTGACAGTATGTGGCCAGCCAACCAAAGTAATGGCCAAGCAGCAACCAGTATTGTAATATGACGGTAGTAAAGCATGTAATAGCCCTAGTAATAATGTGTATGTGTGAATGGCAATATGTGTGTGTTGTCAGCAAGCTAATGACAGTAACCAGCAGCCAGCCAGCTGTAGTAGCAATATTAACAGCCAATGTGTGTGTGGCCAACTAACAGTAATATCAATAATACCAACAACAACAGCAACTGACAATGACAGTATGGCTATGGTAGTAATGAATTTTGTAATATTAATGTGTATTGCGTAGCCTAGCCAATGACTTGATACAAGCATAACTTCAATAAGCCAATGTATATGACCAATGGCTTCAATAATAGCAACAATATCAGCCAGCTATAATAATAACCAACGGTGTGTGTAGCCAACTGTTTGGCAATAATAATAATATCAATATAATAACCAACAACAACAATAACAACAATAATGTGTATGTATGACAGTAGCCAACATCCCAACCCAATAACAGCTGTATCAACAGCTATGACGATAATATGGCCAATGACAAATGTGTAACCAGCCAGCCAATGGCCAGCCAATGTGTCAGCTAATGACTTATTGTGAAAATGACTGTGTGGCCAATGTGTGTGTGTCAGCAACAATATATAGCATAATGATATACTGTGTGTGATTGTGTATGTGTGTATATCAACAATATTAATAAACAGTGTATGTGGCCAACAACTGCTCAATGGCCATGTGTAACAGCAATGGCAATAATACAATAATATATGTATAACCAACTGGCAATACTATATAATAATATCCAATATTAATAATAATAATGTATCAACAATAACCTTCAGCTGTACTCAACTATAATAATCGCTTCCTTTGTGTGTATGACAGAACCAATATCCCAATAGCCAATACAATGGTTCTTGATGAATTTTTTTTTCTTTAGTTGAGGAATGGTTTTTGGATTATGGATGAGAATATAATTTTAAGGTATCACAAGAGGAACAAAAGGGTATAGTTCGATCTGATGAACGTGAAGACTGACTCCAAGTCCTCGAAAGCGGGAGCGAGTTAGGCCTCTGACTGATAGCCATTCTTTCTACGACTCGATTAAGGTTGGCCTAAAGTTAATATTTTTTTAAAAGCGGGGCAATTTTCTGACTACCGCGATATTGCTGTGGATGATATCCTTAAAACCTTGTCTTTGTAAACCGAATGACATGGCGTCCTAAAGACAAAATCACGTCACTGGTTTGCATAGACAACCATTTCGTTACGCCATCTACCGACCGCTTGATAACGGCAATGGTTTATTAGAAAACCGTGGCTTTATTATGAGGCCTTCGATATTTTAAATATCGTGTAGTACCTTCGAAAAACCTTTGTATCTCGAAACATTCAATTTAATATCACATCTAAGCTCTTAAAAAGATGTCTTTATTAATGAAAATTACGCTCATATCGAAAAGTTACAATACTGTCAGTGAACAAGTAAATATTTTTCTTTACATTCTTATTGGCTAAATTTCATAGTTTCTCAGCTTTCTTTATTAATGAAAATTACGCTCATATCGAAAAGTTACAATACTTTCAGTGAACAAGTAAATATTTTTCTTTACATTCTTATTGGCTAAATTTCATAGTTTCTCAGCAATGCATTTTTGCATAATTTAATTTTTAATCCGTAATTTTCAGATTTTAATAACAAATGAAAAAAATAGAAATTAATTTTCCCAAGCGATGTCATTTTAAATTTAAAAAATACTTTTGACCTACTTTTTCAATCTCTATCGTTCTATTTATATTTTAATCAATAAAGAAGGATTTAGAAGGTTACTTCTAGAACACTTTCGATGTAAGAGAAAATGTAACATATTTTTGCATTAA
>BMAW01030192.1:426-21427 GCA_019974015.1 Nephila pilipes | reverse complement strand
CAATGAGACATGGGGGAAATCCATGCATTCTTTTGCACAAAGGAGGAATTGCTTTTTTCTTCTCTTTATCCTCATTTCTCTTATGTTCAATATTGTCTTTTCTAATTTATTGCAAGTAAAAGTAATTTAAAATTTTCAAAGTATATGCATTTGAAAGAGCATAGGTTTTTTTTTTTTTTTTAATCCCATAATTGATAATATTATGATCGTTTAATGCGTAGGATGGGAATTTTCAGATCTTTAACAAATATTTAAAAATACTTGCAAAATTTTTTTAAAAAATGGGAAACCAAACATTTTTTTTTCTCGCTCTTTCGAATGCATTTTATTCCATGCAATTAAAAACAATACCCTAGATGGAAATAGAAAAGTACGAAACTCCATATGAATGACATTATGCTCGGGATTTCTTGGTGTCGTGTCGATGGGAGCCTCAAAGGTTTTATATAAATACTAACTTAATACAACTTTCTGAATAAGTGAACTTTTAAAATTAAATGATCAGCTTTTGAAAAATAAATGACCAGTAAAATTTAAAATAAATAACCAGTTGTAGTTTAGAATCTACTTTTGAACCAGTATAAGATGATATACAGAAAAATTATGCATAATTCAGTAAATGAAGACTCCCCTTTTATTAATATCCTAAAAATAACTAAGATATATTTTTTTAAATGACACACATATTTAGGGACGAGTTATTCGAAATAGAATTGTTTTTTTGCAACTAAGAATAAATATACCATTATGCCATATCTCTCGTAATATGCACATAATTATGTGTAGTATTTGGGTTTTTTTTTTATTTTTTTTTATTTTTTTTTTTTCGTTCAAGAAAATAAAGGATAAAACTCGCTCATTAGTTTGTAAATAAAAAAAGGAGTATAAAATGAAAGTAATATAAATCTCCTTTTCGTAAGAATTCTGAAGGTGATATGATAGAATTTCTTATTATGCTTATCAAACGGAGCAAAGGACTGTAATATAAAGGAAGTCCTAGATTCCAAAAATTGAAGAGCATTATTGCATAAATTATTAATTAGAAGAATATATTTATGTAAGTAATTTTCATTAAAAGTATTTCATACCTATATATGATAAAGCATTAATAAGTGATAAAGTATAAATATTAAAATTAATGTATATATATAAAAATTTCCTTTTTTTGCAGGAAAATCTTTTTAACATACACACGCGAATAGAAAATTTCTTGTGAGGGTCTCGTTCATTAAAAATCTCTTATTTTGTACTGTGTTAAACGAGAATTTCTACATTTTTAATGTTTTCTCTTAAAACATTACGTTATTTATCTAATTATCAAATCGGACTCTAGCATTCCTGTTATATGATTGTTTTTCTACATTTCTTAATTAAACCAGATCAATTCTTCTTATCCTAACCTCAGAACTTTTAAAATCACTTAACCCGCATAAGAATTGCGAAAAGTATGAAAGAAATTAACATCCAAGACGACTTTTAAATTTTTAAGACCTAAGACGGCTTTGGAATCACCGAACCTTTTTTTTTTTTTTTTTTTTTTTATCTTGTACACGTATCTATTAAGACCAAAAAATTTGGCTGTAATGATCGAAACAAAATAGATAAACTAATTTTCTTGAATTATTTTCATTATCAAATGAGATTACATGAATTTTAGGTACTTTCCATTTTATTTTAGATGGAATGGCTCCTTCGATAGAGGAAACCGTTGTGATATCATCCCTGGACACTGTTGCAGAATAATTCGTTTTCCCCCCCTTTTTATAAAATTTGATTTTCTTGTTGGGTGACGTCACTACTTTCCGTTAAAGGCAGACGTTAATACTTTTTTTTTTATTTCTATTTATTCGTTTGAATTACCATTTCTTGGAAAGTGAAATGTTCCTGTTATTATTATTATTTTTAAAAAAATATCTTTTCTAAGTGTGACGTTAAAAAATAACAAATCGGTCAAAATCTCGCAATCAGTTAGAATAGCTGTCAGCTCAACTTTTTGTTTTGGTCAAATTTAAAGAGTTGTAAAGATTATATCTTCTGTAAGTGATTTCTATAATAATTAATTAATTTGTCGAAAGAGTGTTAACGTTAAAGACTTACACAAGATCCATGAAAAACCCAGTGTTGTGGAATGAATTCAAAATCGTCGGTGGCTAAGAGTACGTCAATGATTTTTTCTTGCAAGAGATTAAGAAGAAGAAAAAAAATTCATAATCAATAACCCGTTAAGGATTGATTGATAAAGTAACATATTTGATTTTATTCAAATATTTTAAGTATCCTTTTAGATAATATTTTTTATAATTTTTATTACAAGTTAGTGACAAACTATTGTCAATTTGACATTTTGTTAGGAAACTTTTGTTCTTATATTATCTCTCGATTTATATTATAGTACCGCGGTTCCCCTTGCCCGCGATTTAGTACCTCGACTCCCGATCCTATCATGATGTACTAACTCGTATCTGGTGAGTGAAGGATATCTATAATATTAATCTTTAGGTTTGGACGCGTAGATTTTGAAATTTGAATCCTCGTTAGATTCATTCATGAGACTGAAAATCGCTTGATTTTTATTTCTCAGTGTTGAATGACATTTTTTATTCACCAACAATAGCAATGGCACGAAAATACTTCTCAAGTTGTTGATACATTTAGCTTAGTTTTCCGTGATATAGAAAAACTGCCACCAATTAAGGAAAATGATTCAAAATAAAATGTGACTTGTAATCGTACATTTAATGTACGAAGAGAAAAATACTATAACACATTTAAAGATTTCGCACGCATCTAAATGTTTTTTTACACTTCAAAATTCAACTAAAATTGTGAGAGTTTTACTTCGCTTAGAAATTTTTCCATTTTCTAGCATTTCGAGTCTCCTGATTTTGAATCACCCATTTACGGTTTTAATATTATATTTTGAAAGTCGAATGATTGAGAGTTCACAGCAACCAATTACTTTTTTTCCATGCATGAATGAAACATTTTTCTCGGTATTTCTTTATGAATAATAATTATTAGATTTTAATTATAACATTGGCATTTATTTTAAAAAAAAGCCCAATAGAAGTAATGTATTGAATATATTGATATTAATTCACTCGGTTATTGACAGACCTATAAAGAAATGTCCAAAATTTTTGACAAGACCATTAGGCATTTATACCAAATTAAGAAATACGTAGCGTTGCTTGAAATGCAGCTGCCGATCGCCTTTTCATCAATCCGCATTACATAGCAGACATTATTAATTTTTTTTAATTTCTTTAATAATTTCAGAAATAATGCCAACTTTTCTTAGTTCTGAAAAATCTCTGATAAAGTTCTGTAAGTAAATTATTTTTTTTATTCGTAAATTTAAATTATTTGGCTTTGTCCTGCAGTTATTGCTACTAACATACAGTATATTACAGTTATGCATAGTTACGTAGGGTAGGCCGGAAAGGAAGTTTGAAGCCCACTGTATTTTGATTCTTTACAAATTCTGTATTAATTGCTAAATTTGTATTAATTGATTGCTTGAGTAGATTTGTCACACATTTCGTTTAAGGTATGCATTGCGATCGATTACGAACATTTAAAGTGCTATCCATTAATTTCGATTCATTGATTTTTCCGGATGTTTATCTTAGAATAATAGTTCGGAGCGCTTATGGCAGAAAAAGGAACAGTGACATACACCCCAAACGGATCTGAATAATTTAATATATATAAAAGAATTGCTATTTTATACAATTTATTTATCGTTCGTGATCGTGGAGACTTTTTTGATCGAATGATTGAGTTCGTTGCAAAGCTCTCTCGTCTGCATTTTTCTTCGGTTTCATAACTGTTCATGCAGATTCTTTCCTCTCGTTTCCATCTATAGAACAATTCTTATAGGATCCACTGATCACTTCGCGAACTGGATGCTCGAATTCAACCTACAAAGGCAACTGCTTAATTTATGAAGTTCCGGTGTCACTGAATATTAATTCTCTTCCTCACACTCCCGGTCATAATAATAATAAAAAGAATTATTGTATTCGGAGAATTTTCTGAAATTAATAATTAATTCGAGGTTCTTATTTGATAAAATTGTAATGTACCCTCTCATCGTAAAAAAGTAAGATGATGCAAAAAACGTCCAAGCCCCAAGTTGTGACGTCAGGCGAACTTCTGGTGCTCCTCAATTTGATTTGCCAACGTCGGCAGAGCATTTGGAGGCGGGGCTTCAATGGCTCTAAGAAAGAGCGTCTGAAAAACCTTCCTTCCGGCAGTTCAGATCGGTCATAATTGATGTAATAGATTCAAATCGATATCTTCCGATTCTCGTCGAATCTTTGTTAATGAACCAGATGAATGGAATAATTATATGGAAATAAGTGCTGAATGAATCTCCTCATTTAGTTTTTAATGTTGAGCAAAAAGTATTCAAAACAAAATTTTATAAACTGATCTCGTCAGCATCTGCTTTCGATACTGAACTTTCCAAATAGATATTTGCCAACTGAGTCTCGCAAAAAAGAAATTAATCAACATCTAAAGTTACTTTTCGATTACAGTATGCAATGCATGCAGTATTTTTTTCGGTATCAACTAGTAAACAGTGAGATTGCTGAAAACGCCGTATTACAGGAAAATAACAATTACGCATTATTTGTGCATGCAAACAAAGTATCGAAACACGCTAAATAACTGAAATTTAAAATTTTTTTTGTATTGACAGCCTAAGATGACAAAATAATGCTCGGTTAACTTATCTTATCAATAATAACTCATTAACTCCTGGGCAAGTGAAAAACCAAAGTTCAGTTCACCAAATATTAATAGCCATTTCATAGGGGATAGAAGCTCGAGAGGGTTAAGTTCCCCGAAATAATAGTAGTCGCTACTCTTCTCTTGACCATAACTGAAAATCGCTCTCGTGTTGCTTCTATATGTGATGTTTACAATCAACCAATCCGGAAACAAATTTCGCTTCATTTTTTTTAAATATATTCCCAGCTTGGTAGCACTTCGTAACTTTTATTTTCATTTGTATTTTGCAGTTATGTAAGCTATTAAGTTATTCGTTTTAACACTTACTATTATAGTATTATTCGTGTTACACTTCCTATACCTTATCTTTTAAAAAAAAGTTTTTTTTTTTTTTTTTTTTTTTAAATAATTAACTAACTGAGTGCGCGGGGGATGGGCGTCTCACTAGAAGGCGCTGGGTCTCGAGAAGTGTGTTACATACCCCTGCTGTTGTTTCGCAGTTCGACGTTAATGAAAAAAAAGCTCTAAGGGTGATCGCAGAACTTTTTTTCTTAAGATATTTGAAGTCTGTGATGTTTTTCGGCTTCGAAATCACTCTGTGCTAAAATATTATTTTAAAAGAAGAATCATTAATATTTCAATATAAACAAAAATGAACATATTGAAACAGTGAAAGTAGATATAAAATGCTGGTTTGAGGACACACAGAGAGCCCCCTTATCTTTATCTTGATGAAGGGGGAGATCTGGAGAGGTGATAGCCGTGTTGTTAGACGGGGTTTCTTTTTATAGACCGTAATCGCTTGATGTATTCGATACGTTTTTAAAAATTAAAATTCTGTATATTAAATTAGTGCTGAATTTTCTTAATTAATAATAAATTGGAGCAAAACGTAGATATAATGAGCTTTTAGTATCATTCTTTAATTTATTTTACTATAAGCAATATTGAATTCTATAAGGATTTTAAGATCGCGTAGAAATGCATATTTTTAGTGATAGATGAATAGTATTCTTACTTAATTAGATGAAATTAATACAATTGCTCCTAATTGCGTGATTGGAAGCAAGTAGAATGAACTTTTTGGAGAGGGATAATTTAGCACTTAATATGTTTTTTTTATAAAGAGGAACAATATCTGCTCAATCATCAGTCGTAAAAATGTCTTTCTACATAACACTTATAAGCGATAGCTCCAAAAACTTTTTTCCAGAAAATAAAATTTCTCAATTTACTACACAACTTCCTACTCCCATCTCTAAATGGTGAATGGGAAATATGATTTGTTGATTTTATATATCCTCACACATGGTATAATATAAGAGAAGATGACAATTTATTTGGTTTTGACTTGAGTGTTGGAAAGTCAATTGTTAGAGGAATTCCTCATGGTTGTTCCGCTCTATACCTGACATTTTAGATGGGATGTACTTAGAAGAATTGAAGAACAAAATAGAATTTCATTATCATCCTGTGATCAAAAGAGTGAGAATCAAGACAAAGGGACACGCTAAACTTTTTTTACGTAAGGGCGTTTCAGACCTCCTTGGTTTTGAACCTGGTGAAATTAAAGGGAGAGTAGAAAGTCCTTACATCGCAGATCCAAATACTTCGTTTCCTCTTATATACGCTTATTGTGATTTGGTGGAGCTTCAAATTGTGGGTGATAATCAAGCTTCACTTTTAAAAATTGTAAAAGTTGAAGGAGAAGTGGTGAATTCACATTATACAAGACCTCATTACGTGCTTGTCATATGACATTTCCAAACGGTTGAAAGAGTTCTTAGACTACATTCAAGTGATTTAGTTCCATTCGAAAGAGGAAGAGTGATAGCCGTATTACATTTCCGAATGAGGCAAATAGAATAAAAGAAGATAAAAAAAAGAAAAAAATGTATTCATTTATAGATCAAACCTGTCAGAATAAAGATATTCGCTCCATATTAAGTACTGTGTGAAACAATACGAAGATTATTACGTTCACCAAGCAGGCAACGGTCTTTCCTATTATCAAGGTCAATCCTTTCATAAAGGTTATGGTATTGGAGGTTGGTTCAAAAGACTGTTTCGCACTGGTTTACCTTTCTTGACTCGAGGAGCGAAATCTGTAGGAAAAGAAGTTTCAAAAACAGGAACTCAAATAGCTAATGACTTTCTGGAAGGAAAAAATTTGAAAGAAGCTGCTAAACTTCGAGCAAGAGAAACTGGAAAAAAGTTAGCAAAAGAATCCATTAAAACAGCGGATGATATGCTTGGTCAAGGTAAAAGACATAAAAGTTAGGAAAGCGAAAAGACGTGATGTTTTTGATACGTAATAAAATGGCATTCCTTTTAAAAGATTCTCCTGAATGTGCCAAGTCTGAATTAAATTTATTTATTCTCCCACCAACTCAAACAGTTATCGAAAAAGGACAATGGGTTCAATTTCATCCCATTGCGAATGTAGCAGATGGTGGACCTGTTGAATTTCTTATTACTGGAAGTGGTGAAGATTATCTAGATTTGTCTCAAACACAATTGTATGTTAAGGCAAAAATTATAAAAAGCGATGGGAAAGCACTCACTGAAGATGATAAAATAGGACCTGTTAATATTTTTCTTCATTCATTATTTTCCCAAGTAGACGTAAGTTTAAATGGAAGAAATGTTTCTTCCAGCAACAATAAATATGCTTATCGAGCTATTTTAGAAACTGTACTAAATCATGGATATGATAGCAAAACTTCTCAACTTACCACTGAAATATATTATAAAGATACCGCTGGACGTTTACGATGATACTGACAAAAATCCAAACGAGGGATTTAATAAACGAGCTTCGCTGTTCAAAAAAAGTGCAACTGTTGACATGATAGGACGACTTCATGTGGATTTATTCAATCAAGACAAACTTTTACTTAAACTTGTTGATTTGAAAATTTAACTGATAAGAAGTAATCCAGAATTTTGTCTCATAGGAAATGAAGGTTATAAAGTAGTGTTTGATCGTGTATTAATTTTTGTTAAAAAAGTGCACATAAATCCATGAGTCCTCATTGCTCATGCTAAATTCATTTGTGCAAGATAATGTATTTTTGGAACAAATGCCTAAGCGAATAGTTTTAGCTAGTGTAGATAACGACGCTTTCAAAGATTACTATAAAAAGTCACCTTTTGAATTCAATCATTACAATATGAACTTTATTGGAGTCTATGTAGATAGACAGCCTATGCCTCATCAACCTTTCGAAGTAGATTTTGAAAAGGAAAATTATATTAGAGCATACCAGAACTTATTTTTAAATTCTGAAGGACTCTATTTATCGAGAACGGAATTAGCCAATGGATATTCATTATTTCTGTTTGATTTATCACCTGACTTGTGCGATGGAGAACATTTCAATCTTATAAGACATAGTAACTTAAGAATGGAATTAAAATTTAACAAAGCATTGGAACAAACAGTGTCGTTGATTGTTTTTGCAGAATTCGAATCTTTAATTGAAATAAACAAAACTAGGAACGTACTTTTCGATTTCGAAAATTCATGTATGCCTCACAAATCCATCGAATTATATCTGAGGATAAAGATGCCCAAAAATATTTTATTGGAGTTTTTCTGTCGGACAAATTAACCTTAATTAGAAGACGAAGTACTCTGGTTGTGAATATAGACACGCATGATCAAGAAGGATCTCACTGACTAGCCATGCATATTCGAGATGAAAACACTATAGAATTTTTGAATTCGTACGGATTTCCTCCAACGGCTTATGGTGATTTTATTTCGAACTATGTAAGAAAGTTTAAAAACATAAAGTGGAATGAAAGAGCTCATCAAAGCGTTACGTTTAATGTTTGTGGTCATTATTGTACTTTTTTCCTGTTGAAAAACCAGTAAAGGCTTATATTTTAAATGAATTTGTTCGTAACAAACAAAATGATTTCAGATTGTATCAATATTTTAAAAATAGCTATAATGTAAGAATAAATTTTAGATGGTAAATAAATATAATTTTGTTTTTATATTTTGTATTTGTGCTGTTATTTATTCAATAAGATAAATACAATTTAACTTTGTACTTTAATCATATAAAACATTTTTGTTATTTTAGGATAAATTTGAATAAAATATTCCATGATTTATATTAATTTTAATACTCTACTTTAAATTATATCAATAATTTTCTAACTTTTCCAATATTTTTCAACTTTCTTCCAATATTTTTTCAATTATTTAATTAATATTAATATGTTTTTTCTTTGTGTAAGAAAAGAACTAAACAGATTATAAAACAGAAAAAAACATTATTGAGGAACAGAAGTTACACTTAATATTCTATCGATGACAAAGGTTTTGCGTACATTGTTTTTGTTTTAAGATATTTATTCTTAACATAACTAGACGGAAAGTTTTTTCTTTTTAAAAATTCGTTCAATTATTCAAACCCAAAAGGTTTTATTTTTCTGTCTCTCACTAAGTGATTAACTAAGTTTATAACATTAGTATTTCGTATAATTTCCCCATCTATCATTTGCTCTTTATCAGGTGTCCAATACATTTCTTCCCGGTGCTTTTGAATAAAATCAATGATTTTTTTAATAACGTTTTTATATTTCTTTGGAACTGTTTTTTCTATTTCATTTTCAATATTTTCTGAACTAGTTTCCTGCTTTACAAATCCGAGGACGATAGAATATTCGTTTGATAACACACTTTTCAGATCTTCTACATTAGAATGTTCAAATTCCTTCTGTGGTTCTCTCGTGTCTTCACTGGTTTCTTTTGGAAAGCGAAAGTTTACATATTTTTGAAGAATTTGTAAGTATAAAGTAATCTTTTCGGAATCATTAATGTTTTTGTTTTGAAGAATAGATAGCATTTGTCAATCTAATTCTGACAGTTGGTCTGAAACGAAATTTTGAAGTCTTTCTTCTGGCACTAAAACGAATTTCTTAGAGTGTTCCATGAACGAGTGCGGATATAATTGAAATAGCAGCAGGAATAAGAAAACTTAAAAATCCGTCTCCTTTCAGTATCAGAACTTTTCTCTTTTTATACAAAGGGACAGATTTATCTCCCAACATTCGTATAACCTGTTTAAAAGGAACTAATCTTTTCTGATGTTTCAGTAATGGAACATTGCCTTTTAAAGTATTTATTGCACATTCACATACTGCCTTTATTAAAGAATTGAGACATTTTTATAATATTTTTTGCTTTTTGCCAAGAGCTACCAATGCATCACATGTTGTTTGCTCGACATAATTAAAGCAAATGTTTTATGCTATATTGTTAAAAGCTTTAAATACTAAATCTATAGTAAAAGAAAAGTTTCTGTGACTAAAAAAAAGTATTTTATTTAGTTTTTTTTTTGTTTGCTTGTTTCTTGTCTTAAAAAACAGTTATTATCGTGGAATGTATACAATGTTTTTATCTCCTGGAAATATACCCGTACGTATTCGCAATTGCTCATTCGTTTCAGGCTTCAAGTTCATGAATAAATAACCATATGGTATCATTATAACTTTCTAAAAGAAATTTCGATTTTGAAGGATACATTTGTCGTGCCAGAGAAGAAATCTGTTGTTTGTCTCTAACATTTTTAAAACAACATAGATAAGAACTATTTAAAGATATATTCCTAATTTGTTTTCATTTACAAAAAATATTCTTTAAAATAAGTTGTTCTTTAGTGAAATTAGTATTACGACGGACCAGTCCTTTTTGGACAAATTTTTTATTAAGACTTAACAATAAAAATTAATAGTTCAATCATAAGTACAGTTTTTGTGGATGTCAGTGCGACAGTAGCTACCCACGTTCGTTATTGCTGAAAGTCGTTCAGCTTCTCCCTAGTTTTAACATTGGACCGATAGGAGGCGCGCACATGCGTCAACATCCCACCCGGGCTTGCCATGTTCTCATGCAAGAACTTAACAATTTATGTAAATTATTAAAATACAACATTTTTAAAAATTAATTATTACAAGTAAATAATAAGTGAATTAAAAAATTCACAACTAAATATACCACATTAATATTAAGTAGAGAAATAGTTCAAACATAGAAACAATGATGAAATATATAAATACAAAAAATAGCCAATATGTAGTAAATAATTCGATACATGATACAAAATGCAATAAATTTAAATTGGTAATGTGATATACAATCATACATTTTTAACTTTCTATAGGTAATACACTCAGTTTATTAATGGACCTTTTAAAATACCGTTACTAGTTTTGATGTCTGCAACTCTACTTTTTTATCCATTCTCAGATAAATTTCTACAACTCGTCCTAGTAACCATTTACAAGGAGGAAGATGTTCTTCCCTAATTAAAACCATATCTCCTACTCTAAGATTTTCTTTATTAACCATCCATTTTTTCCTTTGTTGCAGATTATTTAAATATGATAGGCTCCATTTTTTCCAGATCGTTTGAACAGACTTGGTTATTTTTTCCCAAGCCTCAAGACGATTTGTTTTACAATTTATAAGAGATGGTTCTACTGTCTTCTGATTAAAAAATGAGCTGGCGTCAAAACCTCCAAATCGTCTACGTCGGCTGAAAGTGGAGTAAGGTGTCGTGAGTTCAAAATTGCCCCAATCTGAGTTATTAAAGTTAGTAATTCTTAATAACTAAATTTTGAATTTCCCGCAACGCTCTTGAAATGGTATTTGAGTGACTTTATATTAGCCTTCCAAAGACCTCCCCAGTTAGGACACTTCTAGGAGGAATAAATGACCATTCGATGTTTTCTTTTGCGAAAAAGGAAAATAGAGACTCTTCTCGATCTCTCACCAATTTAGTCAAAGCTTTTAATTCCCTGTTAGCTCCAATCATGTTGGTCCCATTGTCCGAAATTATTTTACGGCATTTTACCCTTCTCGATATAAACCTTTTCAATGCCGCTATTAGTGCTTGAGAAGTTAAGTCACTGATTATCTCTAGGTGAATGGTCTTTGTTACAAGGCAAATAAATATACAAACATATACTTTAATTTCAGGACCTTTCCTCTGATATTTATTTTTGATAAGAAAGGGTCCTTACAAATCTATACCTGTTGAATTAAACACCTTATCAGGAGTAATCCTTTCTTTTGGCAAATTACCCCTTTTTTGAGAACATATTTTAGGATTTACTTTAAAACATTTTATACAGTTATGAACAATTTTTTTACAAACATTTCGCCCATGGATAGGCCAAAATTAAAGTCTAAGTTGATAAAGCAAATTCTGGGCTCCAAGATGAAAATACTTTTCATGATAGTATTTTGCAATCATTTCAGTCAATTTACCTTTTGCTGGTAGCAAAATAGGATGTTTACCTGAGTATGGGAGTTGCGAATTTTTGAGTCTTCCTCCCACTCTTATGATACCTTTATCATCTAAAAATGGGGACAAATTTAAAATCTTACTTTTATGGCAAATATCATCTCCATTTCGTATAGCTGTCATTTCTGTATGAAATGACCTGAGTTGTTCTTGTTTTAATAAAAAGTATTCTGCTTTCATCATCTCCTATTCTTTTTTCCAGGATTTTTACAATTGAATATAAACCTGAAAAGGAAACTTAATACTAGAACAATAGTTAGAAATCTATTACTATAAGTAAGTAAATAATCAAAATTAGTTAAATTTAAAGTTAGCACAACATTTTCTTTTGAGTCCTTCGATTTCAGTTCAGGCAAATACTCTTCTTCATTAAGTTCTGGACACTCAGATTGTGAGTACCTGAGAGTTCATCAAATTGCAAAAATGATGGACCATTCCACCATTTATCATCAGGGAGTCAGCACTAAGTCCCCTAGACAAGAGATCTGAGGGATTGTCCTTTCCAGAGAAATGAAACCAAGAATCAGAATCCGTTAAATTGGTGATCTCCTGCACTCTGTTGGCCACAAATTGTTTCCATTTCTTCGCAGAACCTTTAATCCAGAACAGAACTATTTTGGAATCTGTCCGTTGGAGCACTTTGCATTCCTTTTTCTTGCGGATGATTTCTTGCACTTTAGAACTCAAACGAGCCGCAACTAAAGCTCTTAAGAGTTCAAGTCGAGGTAAGGTTATAGCCTTCAGTGGTGCCTTTCTCGTTTTTGAAGTGATGAGATTTACAAGCACTTCATTTTGTTTTTTTCACTTTCACATAAATTGATGCTCCATAGGCAAGTTTAGAAGCATCGTAAAAGGTGTGGATTTCGATGAAGTCATTTATCTCAGAATTTGTAAAATCAAGAATAAATCTTGGAATTCTGAGTTTGTTTAACAAGGGTAATTCCTTGCTCCAGTTTACCCACCTTTCCACTATTTTTGGGGGTAATTCTTCATCCCAAGTGATTTTATTCTTCCAGAGTTCCTGAATGAGGCATTTCATTCTTATAGTGAAGGGGGAAATCAATCCAAGTGGATCAAATATTTTCCCGA
Source organism: Nephila pilipes (assembly GCA_019974015.1). Taxonomy (NCBI): domain Eukaryota; kingdom Metazoa; phylum Arthropoda; class Arachnida; order Araneae; family Nephilidae; genus Nephila; species Nephila pilipes. The sequence goes on along the minus strand of BMAW01030192.1, from coordinate 8,273 downwards.
TAGCTTGTAACAGGAATCTTTTAGTATTTTTGTTAGTTGAAATGAATTCTAGCAATCCTTTAGTATCCAACGTCAGACAATCCTCTAGGGTTTGCCAAGCCAAGCCTAATACTTTTGTCTTGTTTCATCCTAAGCTGACGGATGTATCAACTGGATAAGTGTCGAAACCTTTTGCTGCTCACTGAGACATTAAGGTGGTGTCATTGCTGATCTATTTTCTCATCTCCATTCCTGCTTCCTTCACGATATTCTCAGCATGTAGAGATATAAGAAGTGCTTCTTCTTGAGTGTCTTGACCTGTGATCCAGTCATCAACATACATGAATTTATCTAGATGTCGTACTGTTATAGGATGACTTTTTCTATATTTCTCAATATGATGTTTAACTGTAGCTGCTAGCAGAAATGGGCTAACGTTAACGCCAAAACGGTAAATTTGTAATGAAGGGATTTTCTTGTCGCTTTGATTACTTTTTGTCCACAAAAATCGTACAGCGTCTTTATGCTTATCCGCCAAACAAATTTGAAGAAAAGCCTGACGAATATCGGATGATATTGCAATCCGATTCAACCTAAAATTTATTAGCACATCTAAAAGGTTAGGATTTAAATTGGGACCAGGCCACAAGCAATCGTTCAAAGAAAGTTCATTAGTTTGATGTGAGGCAGCATCAAATACAATACGAGTAGAAGTTGTGACTCGACCCTTCTTTTTTATTGCTTGATGGGATAATTAATATATCAGTTTGTGTATATTTGCCTCAGTATTTTTTACTTTCTCTATAATCCCTTGATTCAAATAATCTTGAATCGTTTCTTGATATTGAGAGAAAAGTATTTCATCTCTCTATAACCTTCGCCATAAATTTTGGAAACGTTGTTTTGCTACAGAAAAGTTATCAGATAATTCTTTCCAGTTTTTACGGAATGGCATTTCTACTACGTATCGTTCATTATTAAATTGTATAGTTTTTTTAAAAATATTCATAGTATGATCATCTTCATGGTAGTATAAGGGTCATCTTTTATGCCAAGAGATTCAAGTTCAAAAAAAAGTTTTAATGTGTCCTCAACAGAATTATCACTCTTAAGGAGATCGTGTTGTTATTATTTTTGTTTTCCTGGGGCCGTCCACCAGCAACCCATCCAAATTCAGTTTCTCTGAATATTAATTCATCATTTACTTTGTAAACATTATCTTTCATTATTCTTAAGAAAATATCGGTGTTTAATAATGCATGAATCTCTTTAGCTTCAAAAAAAATAGGGATCCGATAAATTTAAAAATTCGGGAATTTTTATTTCTGAAATATCTAAGTTAACACTAGATGTCAACCCAGTACTTTTTTCCGTCACAAAAAAATCTATGTGTTCCTTAAAATCACCACTTTCGTTAGAGATAACTGTGCTCATTTTCCCCTTTAAATTTTGTTTTGTTGAATTGAGTCCAGAAACGGCTGTCTGTATTTTTTCTGATCTAATACCAAGAAAATCACACAGTTTTCTAGATGAAATGTTTATATTTGAAGCGGAATCAAAAATCGCTGTGCATTTAATGAATCTTCCTTCCCTATTTTGCAAAAGTTTGTGCCCAGTTGAAATTAAAACGGTCTTTCTGTTCGGTCTGACTGCTTTACTAACGATAGTATTACAGAGTGTAGAAGAATTTATGACTTTTTCTCTCCCCAATAAGAGTTCTTTTTGCTGTTGTTTCGGAATCTCCTTCAGATTCGGTTACTCTTTCACCCCCTTGGGTGGGTGGCGTTCGTGCCTTGACCCCTTGATTACAGCAAATAGTCTTAGAATGTCTGGATCCACAGATGCAAACGAAGGTCGAAGCGCACTGAGATTTCCTGTGATTTTTTCGTAAGCACAATTCACATAGTTTATGCAATCGCACAAGATCTAGTCTTTTATAGGGCGTTAATTCTAGGAATTCTTTACATCTGTATATTGGATGAGGAATTTTTTCATTACAAACTATGCAGTTCTTATTTTCAATAGTTTGATTCGTTAAAAGAGTTTTAGTTTTGAAAGAAAAATTAGATTTTCTTATTATTGATTTTGTTTCATCCGCACAATTTTTATCTACGGATTAAAAGGATCGTTTCGCGTTGTTATAAAAATATAAACTCGCTAAATGTCGGAACATCTTTGGCTTTTAGACTCATTTCAAAAATTTTTTTGGATTCCTTATCTAATTTTTTAAGCATAATGTTCAATAAAAAGACATCAAATAAATCATTTCGTTCGCATTCAAGTATTTTCAAACTCCGTTAGTTTTTACTAATAATAGTAGTTTAGTTAATAGTAATGATAAACTCCATAACACCAAATAATTTTCGGAGGAAAAGGTTTGATTAATTTTGTTTCTAAGATTCGTTTAACAAAGAAAGTTTTAACAGAATTAGAAGGCCCGCATTTCATCATAGAAAATGGATGCTTAAGGATTGGAAACTCCATTGTAAATGAGAACGTACTAAAAAAGAATACATTATTTATAGTATTTAAACTGTTTATTATCTCAATAAGTTATAAATATCAAGTCTATAAAATGGAATGCCTTTCTCTTAATTTCTCTCTCTCTCTCTCTCTCTCTAACATACAGAATAAATAATACAACTTTTCTTTTATAGAACAATATGCTAACAGAAAACTTAATTTAATCATATATTTTTAAAAAGCATTATACACGAAACATTGAAATAAGCAATAATATTCAATAAATATTAAATATAGTCAAAAAATGTATGCATAAAATGAAGAGGAAAAATATACATTGAAACATGACAGGTGATATATACAGAAATCAATATCTATAAGAAAATACTGTATAAATAAATTCTCATTTATATAAAATATTAGCTTTCATTTATATGACAGTTACCTAAAGCTAAAGTTGAAATACCATCTTCAAGAATATATCTCTTATCATCGAAGGGGCAAAGTGAATTTTTTTTTACTTTTTACTGTATGTATTTGATGTATAGAACTATTAATGGATTTGAACTCTTCACGACTTATATATCTATTTAGGAGACAATTTTTATAGTCTTCATGAGAAATTTTACTTTTTAAAATAGATCTATGCACCCCTTTTGCTGCATTTTTTTCTAAAGTTAATGTTTTTATGCTATACATTTTTGCTTTGAGACCGACGGATTCAGTTGCTATCATTCCATTTAACTCACCTTTCTTTTCCCCCCAGAACTTTATTATTTAAGGGATTATAAAGGAAATGATTTGAAGGATAGCTAGCTGTGTCAAATTCAGTGGAATTATGAAACATATCTTTGTATATATCTGAAGTTGAAATAATATAACACAGAGAATCCGTATCTGTAAATAATAATTTAGCTCGATTTGCATGCATCCTTTTGACATAATTATAATGAAAGATGTACATTAAAATTTTGGAAATGTCTAAAATTGAAAAACTAACATATATAGGTCTGTTCAATAAAAGAGAAACGAGTTTTCTTTGAATAGATACAAGACCGTTATTAATTATTTTATAAGCATGAAATGCTGGAGATGCTATCATTTTCTTAGCCTTTTTCTCACTAGTCACTAAATCAACATTAACTCTATTGCGTAAATTTTCCATGGTTTTACCAAACACGGCATTGTTTAAAAGTTTAAAGAGATCTTTTTTCAAAATTGTTATTTGCTCGTTTTCGATGTTCAGTATTAAAATCAATATAATTTTTTAACCAAGGACTTTGTTTGAATTTTAAAATATTATGTGTTTTTTTAACCTTTAAGTCTAATTGTACATATAACTTCAAATTTCTATAATGTAGAACATATTTAGTTTTATTTCTTAAGTTAGGAATCAATTTTTCTGCAGATTTCGATTTTAAAATATTTAATTCCTTAGCAATATTTTTAGTATAGGGGGAACATTCAGAGACACTTACTTCAATTTTTTCTGGAGCTAATGGATAGCAGTTATGCAAATCGTGCAATTCATCTGGATATTCTAAGTCAACTTCAAATATATAACCTACATCCGAATCGTCTGGTACATCCATGAAGTTAGCGTAGACGTCAGTCCAGAAAAAGTCGTGTGTAGGTAAATTTTGTGACATTGCCCAACCATATAGATTGTTTGCGTCTAAATATATAATGTAACTACTAGGTAAGCTTGAATCGTAGGTTGGTAAATAAACATTAACACATCGATCAATAACTCCCAAGACTAACCCAGAAATGGCGCTCGTAGTAAACCAGTAACCAGGTCTTTCTGGAGTACTAACCTTTGCTTGAAACGTGTCAAAATATTAAGTCGATCGGACCAGGAAAAAGGTTTTTTGAAGTGAAGTGAAAAAGGTTTTTTCCAAGTGGGTGCCGCGATTGCTTTTGATGGAATAAAAACAGCAACGAGTCGATGATTCAGAAAGCTGTTTATCGCTATTTACTCGCAACAAAAAAGATTTCTTGCGAAAAAAAAGATTTGGAAAAGCGTTGGAACGATTGTATCACCCTAAAAGGTGATTAACAAAAGGTGTTATGTTGATGAATAAAAAAAGAATTAGCAAAAAAAATGTTGTTTTCAATGTTAGACTCGGGAGTTATTGATCGATGTGTTATTAGCCTTAGCCTAGCGATGATTAATCATCGCGACACACCTCCGAGAATTCCTTTTCCGATGAATAATTGCATGTCTATATCAGTTAAAAGTTCCAATCGTACTTTTGTCATTTTAAGACATGCTTGCCACGCCAAACCAGGAGCCGTACATGTATGACAAGGATCAATTTTGTAGTAATTCTGACATAGATTTCTAAAGTTTTCAAATATGTCTGCAAGTAATAACACGTCTACGGTTACATATTAATCATGCTAATCTCCCTATGTACGCATTTGAAATAAATTCCATATATGATGAGCATATTCGTCATCTTCTCTTGATACGTTTTCATTTGTCAGGCTGTTGAAAAAAGCTGATCGAGGAGGGAGCTGCTTATCATAAAATTCATAAAAGGAATTAAAATATTCATATGGATAGCAACCTTTTCTAGTTATAAATTGTGCATTACTTCCAAAATATCCATTGCAAAGATGAAATTGGCAGGGCTTTAAGTTTTGGGCAAGTTTCTCTAGAGAAGTATTTAAAAATTGAAAAGAATCAATAAAACGTAACGAGCTGAGAGTAAAGGAAATAAAACTTTTCACTATTTTGGGGAATGCATTGAATTCTCTTTTCTTTGAATTTGCCAATTCCGTGGATTAAAAATGTCCGTCATAATTTCGCAGATTATGAATTACAACAGAAATGTTGCTGATTTAAAATTTAAATTGCATCTATTGTGTGCCGCTCCCCTGTAAGCTCCGGTTAGATGATCGTGGTCCCTTACAGCATCTCCATTGAGAGGTTTTTCACAGATACTGCATTGTGTCGAAGATTGATAATTTTCTTCATCTGTCGGAGAGAAAACCATGGGTTTAACATAACGCAGGGTATCAAGAATTAATTTTTCTTCATCTAGGAGTTTTCTAAGAAATTCATCTATGGCATTTTCCCCTCTAAAAACTGTAGGAGGTTTGACCATCATTCCATCTGGTCCTACAACAGCATACGCAAAACCACAAGGAACATGCTATTGATTCAGCAGATGAAATTTTGGGATTTTGTTCGCCAGAACTCATCTTTTCTAGGATGTATTCCAGGTCGGCGTAAATCACATATGGTACGGATAGCTTGAATTTATGATTGTGAAATTCAAGCCATTTTTCATCTTGCCATTTCTCTCAATTTATTTTAATTTTTTTGCAAATTATGATTTTGACAATCTGCTTTGCATTGATTCTATAACTCATCGTGAAATCGAAGAAGGCAATAATCACAAAAAAAAAAAAAAAAAAACACTTTATGTTCATTATTTTTTAAATGATTTAGTAAGTAACTCATATTAGTTATTAGAGTATAATGTTTCTTGCTTCCTTCAGAAATAAGTAATAAATTTATGTGTTTGTTTCTTCTTGTAGACGTAATTTTTAGAGGAAATATTTCTCCTTCAAAGCCGAAAACATTTATTGATACATTATTATTCGTTTCAAATTGATCTATTTGTGATATGGGTGTATCAATACCCTAACAGTTCATTTCTTTTTCGAAAGAATTATTAACTCGCTCGGCATGAACGTTCACAGGATGAAGCGCGGCTAAAACTCACCACAAAAACATTTTTCATCGCTGTTTTTTATATTTATTATAGCTCTCTTTTCTTCGCTATAATTTTTGGCGAAGATATGTATGAAGAAGCTGCTAGTGGTCGATAGACACATGTTTTTACTTCCAAATGTAGAATTTCATCTAAAATCCATCCACTTCCTCTTCCCTCGAATTCTTCACATGATGACAATATTTTTAAAAAGGCATCTGTAACTTTTTTTTCTCAGCCGATTCATTTAGGAGAGTTATTTTGCAAATCGATCGAAAATGGGATTCACATTTCTCTTCTTCAGTTTCTATAGTTTTTCTAAAAAAAAGAACCTTGACGCAGATGAACCACTTGATGCCTTTCTTTTCCTCAGATTTATTTTCAATTATTCTCTGAATTTTTTTAGAATACTGGAGGAAGCTATTTAAATTATTTATAAAGTTTGAGTCAGTTGAAATTCTATAGGTGTGAAAAGTATTCAGACTAGCACAACTTCTTGTGTTATTTCTTCGGCAGCAGGTGCTTGATATCCCGATGGACCAGTTTGAGGAGAAGAATTGAGTCTTTACCGTTTATTTTCTCTGTTAATCCTTCTGGATACTTCATGTAATTTAACATGACGCTTAAGAATATCAGATCTACTAAAAGTCTTTTCACAATGCTCACAATTATGCCGGATATTTCCATGCACATTCTTTTCATGTCTTTTTAAATTTTTAGAATACTTAAGACTTCTGGCAAGTTAGACAGTCATATGATTTTTTATCATCCTCATCCTCAAACGGAGAATGATGTGATGAGATGATGTTAAATCTCCAAAGTCAGTTTTTGTAAGAATTTGAATATTAAAAGGAAAATCAGAGTTTTCAAAAATATCTTCTACCATCTGCATTTGAAGACAATAACTAGCAAAACAAACAGAAATGTAAAAATCTTTATAGAGAAGTATGTAGCAATGTGCATCAACCAATAGGAAAACCAGCTTTTACCTTATCGTTTGGTATGCGTGTCGGGTAGACAGGTCTTATATATCGATAGGGTAAGTGCATGCCAATACTTATCTAATTCCTTAAAAAATGCAATATAATAGAAAAATATAAAACCGATAAGGCCACCACCTTTGAAATAGTTCTAATTATACAATACATCCCTAAAAAATGGGTATCTTTATGTATAGTTGGCATGAAATAGAAGACGATTAAAGTTGTGATATGAGTAGAATTTTGGTGAGAAAAGGCGTCAAAAGGAATAGTTTCATTGACAAAGCAGAGATAAGTCTGGAAAGACTCAAAGATCAGCTGATCGTCCACAGACTAATGGAAGTAAAATATAATTTGTCTAAGCAATAAACATCAACAGTTGGAAAAGGAATATTATCATGAAAGTCAGAATGCGTAGCCAACGTCGTCTGCGACTTGTTGTCTCTGATCAGAAATTAAGATTATAAAATAGAAAGTGTAACAGCTAACAAAATGTATTTCGTTTTACAGGTGGAAAATAAATTTACCTAAATAAATCAATTGCAAAATTATAAATAAATATATGAATATGAGACAAATTCATAAGCGAGTGAAATTCTCTAATTTTAAACATAATTATCGGTATTGGATGGAATTTTTTTTTAAAAAAAAAAACCAAATTATATATATATATATATATATATATATATATATATATATA
>BMAW01030191.1:0-11731 GCA_019974015.1 Nephila pilipes | reverse complement strand
AAATCTCTTACTTCGTCAATTTTGGAACGCAAACCATTTGCGTTCCAGAAACCAATTAAAATGTCGTGTACGTCACGATTGAATTTTAATGTTGGGGTAGGGCGCGATAAGCGCGCCCGTGCTTAAGTGCGACATAGGCCTCGAAAATGATGCAGGCCTTGTCTTCAGCCGCTGTGACCTGGCGGAGGGCGGGGAGACATTCCCTGAATGCCCGAGCAAATAATTGCTCATCAACATTCGCGTCACTCGCGATTGATACCACAACACGGAAAGTTTCAGCGAAATTCCCGTTGCCGGGGTGGGGCGCAGAATTTGGGATATGGCTAGTTGATTGCTCCTGGATTTGTCCGGAGACAATTTGGGAGTAAGAAATTTGGGGAGTGGCCTGTCGGTAACTTTCCACAGGACGCTGGTTCTTGGTAACAGTAACCTTTTTGGGAGTGGGTTTTTTAGAATTATTATTGGAATTATTTTTAGGGCTTGAATTTTTGCCCTTAGGGAATCGAGGGCATTGGCGCCAATTCGCCGCATGCTCCCCACCACAGTTAGCACAGCGCAAAGGAGTTTCGAAGTCATTAGGGCAATCTCTTGCCCTATGAGATCCAGCGCATTTTACGCACTTAATTAGGAGGTGGCAAACCTCAGAGGAGTGGAAAAACCCCTGACACCTCCAGCATTGAGAGGGGCGCTTAGTTCCCCGATAGGCCTCAATACTAATTTGTGTACCGAACATCTCTGTTAATTGATAGATTTGCTCGGCATGTAGGTTATTAATTAATTGAAAATATATCAAAGGCATTGGAGCCTTTGATTGAAATTTCGTCAGTCGGGAAATTTTGTGAACCTGGAAACCGTTGCTCTCGATTTCCTGTTTCACAGCATCTAATTCGGTAGAAGATGGTAGGCCACGAATAATTCATTTCAATGGCCTATCAGATTTCAGCATATAGGACTTGAATTCGACACCTTCTATACGTAAGAAAGTGGCGAGTCTACGGTATTCATTTTCGTCTCCAACAGTAAGACGGAGGAAGCGGCCGCTTAATTTGCTCTGCAGCGAAGGCGCTCCAAGACGAGCAAAGGAGAGGAGCTGAGTCCAATCTCCCTCGGGAGTAATGAAAAAAGGTGGGATTTTAGGTTTAGTTGTGGTGGGAGGCACTGGTTCCCCAGCATCCTCTTCCTCACTAATAGCCTCATCTCCATTGGAACTAGTAGTAGGGGGGCTAGTTTGGACTGTTGGGAAAGAAGTACAGGAATTTAACTTACCCGCCTTTACTGTTAAGTGTTTAGGCGGTAGTTGAAAACCGTCTGAAACTGCGGGACGCTTCAGATTTTTCTTTGCCATGGTTTTGGCGGGAGCCATGCCCTTCGCCTGAGTTTTGGTGGGAATCACGCTCTTTGGTGTTTCCTTCTTTTTTTCGGCTATCTTCTTAAACTTCTCTGTTTTCTTTTGAACTTTGAGCACTATCTTGTCCAGTACTTCGATATTTATTGGGAGTTTAAATAAAGGCACTTGTAGATTGGCCTTAATAGCTGTGAGCTGGGTTTAGACCAGCTCACAGCTCAGTATGTGCCTTCTTGAATTCTTCAGGGTTTTTACTTGAAGCAGCAGAAAGCCTTTTGGCCCAGAGTGCATATGCATCTCTGAGCTCAATGAGCATCTTGATCTCTTCATGGTGTTTTGTGAAGAATTGTTCGGTGTCTTCCTCGGAAGCCTCCGTCGGCAGAGAATCAGTCATAGGCCCCACAGCAGTTGCGGCAGGATTCACCGATGATTCGCCTTTCGCCTTTTCTTCCACAGCATTTGCGGTAGAAGGAGGAGAAGAGGTGGTTGGATCGTTGAGCGCTTCACATGTGTCCATGTTCGATGCCATGTCAGGAGCACAATATGAGGATGATAGACAGTATGGCCCTCAGCACTGAAAAGTGCTCTAAGGGTCAGTATGCAAAAGTAGAAATGATCCGAAAATCTCTCGTTTGACGCCTAGCAACAGACTCCTCTAAGAACTCGAACCTACGGATCGACGTAAACAATTTCGGCCACGAGTTCATGACAGTGACCTCTAGATTACCACCGCCTTATTATATGTGTGGTATTACAACACACCAAAGTTGTTATTTTGCTTTGTAATAGAGTATACAAGCTTCAGCTATTAAATAAGGAGACTGACGCTGTAAAACATTTTATTTTGATGTCATACATATTTACTTATTATAACCTTAAATATACATCCTCTTTCTATCCCTACAACACTCCATGAGAATCTTCCACTGATCGAAACTGTCTTGTAAGTCTCCTATTAGCTCCTTTAGGATACGTATCGCTTTCACTTTCACAGCTTCAACGGATTCAAATCTTGTTCCTTTTAATACCGTTTTCACCTTGGGAAACAGATAGAAGTCGCATGGCGGAAGATCCGGCGAATATGATGGATGGTTTAACACTGAGATGCTGTATTAGGCTAGAAACCTCTTGACAGACATTGCGGAACGACTTGTTCTTCCACAATTCGGATAATTTCCCCTCATTCTTTCACGGAGTTCAGCAAGAACGTGAAGGTAGTAATATTGATTGATGCTTTGACCCTCAGGAACGAAGTGAAGGTACACAATCCCATGAATATTGAAAAAAACCAATCAATGCTTTATTGCTTTGAATTTTGATTAGTTCATTAGAGCCTTTTTTGGCTTTCGATGAAGATGGGGTTCATCCAGTGCATAGATTGAGGCTTCATTTCAAGATAAGTAAAAAAGTACGATTTGTCACACGTTACTAACCTTTCCAATAGTTTTGGCTTATTTTTAATGGAATTCAAAGTGTCAGTAAAAACATTTTTGGGAGTTTCTAGTTGTTCAAACATGAAAATATTAGGCACCATTTTAGCACACACTTTTTGTACGCTAAACTTGTAATGTAAAATTTACTGTACGGATTCTTTGTCAATTCTTACAGCCTGAGCAATCACTCAAATATTTAACCGACGGTTAGATCAATCCAATTTGGCTATTTTTTCGATATTGTCATCTGTTTTTGACGTGAAAGAGTGCTCCGGGTGTGAACCATGTTCAACGTCTTCTTTGCTATCTTGAAAACGCTTAAACCTCTAAAAACCACGTACATGGGATAAATATTGATTGCCATACAATTGTTTCAATAAATTATGTTTGTAGCGGTTTTACCAAGCTTCACGTGAAATTTCACTACAATTTGTTGCTCTATTGTTATATTTTTCATTTTTCGGGTGAAACAAAAAGTTTCACGCTAAACAGCTATCGTTTGGAGCAAGCGTATTTCTTCTGTAGCAGCTTCAGTCTCGTTAGTTAATAGCCACACTTAAAAAAAATTGTATATTGTTTTTATTAATTTTCTGTGTTAAAAGTTGTAGACTTTATCTTTCCACATTCCGATGGAGTTTGTAACTTTCATTCATTTCGTCTAAAACAAAATTGTCATTTGTTGTGATTTACAGCCCTTTTAACATTTTCTTTTGCTTATAATTTTTTACGTGATTAGATATTCTGAAATTTGGGTCAGGATCATTGACTGATTGTTTGCTAACCTTTCTCTTAGAACTCAAACGAGGGCTATCGGAAACGGACCACGTAACTTTGAATTTCAGTCAAGTGACGACGACTACACCTGAGCTATTACTTCCTTCTATAAACTTCCCCACCACGCCAACGGGAGGAATGTAGCTTAGACAGATTCAGCGTGCATGAGCCCCGCTCCATGCGGCATTCTTCTTCAACGGCATTAAGTTCGAACCCTCAACTCGATGGCAACAATATCGATCACGAGTTCGTAACCAGGACTACCTCGGCTACCTGATACCATAAAAGGAATTGTGCAAAAACTATTCAGACATACGTATTCTTTTTGGGTGATTTCCATTTACAGCATTTTTCATAATTCCTCTCCAATATACTCTTTTATTAAAGAAATTAATTTTTTTTTCAGAGCAAAATTTTCTTTATTTTAAATTCGTTTAATTATTTAATATCAATTTCAGACTTTGGAATATTAAATTCATTACAGTTTTTTCATAATTTTACATCGGAAAATATCAAATCCCGAATATATGGCAAGAAAATAGAATGTTTTAAAAGAATGGGTTGCGGAAATTTAGCTGTTATTGACAGTAATGGAAAAGTCATTGGATCCTATTTGAAAAGTATTCACTCGATTCAAAACTGTGTGTGTACAGAAAACCCTCACCTCTTGCAATGAACTCCTTAAGCAAAAAGGATACTTGTCTCCTTCCAGTCACGAAGATTGCAAAGCAAACGAAGCTAATTTCTTGATAGTTAGGAATATTGCTTGTGTAAAATGTACATATATATACAAAATGAAGAATTTATTATAATTAACTTAAAATGAAGTTGTTTAAGTTTTAGATTCAGATCATACAAAATTGTAAAATTTATTGCACAGGTTCCTATGCCACGCCACACAACTGAGCGTCGTATTTGTGCAATTTGCAAACATGCTGATAATATTCGGATGCGTGATTTGAAAAGTTATGAATAATTTAGTTTAGGTTATGACGAGTCTGCCGACATTCGGAATGTTTCACAATTGACCATTTTTTTTTATCTGAGATGTATTTTCAGACGTAATTATGAAGGAAGAAATGTTAGAACTAGTATTTATTACCGAAACAACTTACGCTTTCGGTATTAGACATGCACTTGTTGAAGTAATTAATAAGTTTACATTGTCTCGTGAAACAACTTACGAGTGTCGCGACACTGTCGGAACTTCTCTGTAATTTAATGTTAGAGGAAAACCAATCACATTGATCATTTAAACAACGATCCTAAGATTTCACCTCACCACTGAATAATTTACAGTGAGCATCATATAATTAATAATGCACCAACATCAGGAGATAATTAAACACCGAGAATGGACATGACGAAAGTTATTGGTCAAAATATAAAGTCATTACAACGAATAGGATGTTATTTCTAATGCATTCTACCATACGTCGCGGCGTGGTATACGCCCTGAGATGGAGAGGATGGCATACGCCCTGAACGACGTCTTCACTCAGCTCATCATATATAGATCTTGCAACTTTTGTAGTAGAAGTGGAATCTTAACACAACGGCTAATAGCATCCCATGAGTTAGAATCAACACATTTTATTTAGAAACAAAATTACTCCCTTTGGGAGAACCGTTTTTGGGTTTTTAGAAAAGCAGTGAGTCACGTGCATGCTGACACCATTGGCCCCGACGCGGGTGACATTTTAACCATTTGCATAACAAACAGAGACAAAAGAAAATTTTTAATTTGCATTTATGATACTTACTACTTTCTGGAAGCAACGTTTTTATGATGATGAGTGTATGTATCAATTTATGTGTCTTTCTGTTTAAAACTTTTACTCGAACTTAAACTCATTTTCTATCATCAGATAGAACTAAATTTTCTATACTAATATCACTGCGCTGACAATACAATTCATGGTATTCTTAAGAGGCTACGGATTTGTGTGTGGGAGGGGGTTTGTACATAACGCCTAATTCAATAGAAAATTTTCTCACGTAATTGCTTTTTTTTCCTTAAATTTCTAGACTATAAATAATTAAATAAATATAAGCAAAAAAATTTTTTTTTGAAATCAAGCCATTATTTGAAGATAAATTAAAAGTTATAAAAATATTTTTTAATGTAAAATAATGCATAATTTACAAAGACTTGTAGCATTAATTCTTTTCTTACGCCTCAATATATATATATATATATATATATATATAGTATCTTATTAAGTGTGCCTCGAACTTTTATAAATTACATAGTATTTTACATTACAAATTTTTAGACCTTTTATTCCCTCTATAAAATTTCAAGCTTAATTAAAAAAAAAATTAAAATTTCTTATAAGCGGAAGTGGCAGCGGTAGCCTAGTGGTCATGCAAGCGGAATCGCAGTCGGTGGTTTTTGTCAAGTCGTAGGTTCGAGACTTCATGCCACTAAAGACCTGCCGTGTAGCTGATGCACATTAAATCTGTTGTGGCCAAAAGTCCTTCCAATGGCGTGGTGTGGAAATTAGGAGAGAGAGGTTCCTGCTCAGGTGTCCTCCCCGACCATTGACAGAGTTTCAAAATTATAAGGTCTATGCAGAGTTGGTAACCCTATATGCATTTAACAATCAAAACTTGAATGTTCGAAGTGTCAGGTACACTAAGCCTAATCGAAGGCTGAGATTGTTTGGTTTTATTAACGTCGCTCTAGAAGCAACACGAGCTATTGGTGACGGACCTCATCAATTTGAGCCTCGGTCAAGTGGTGAGGACGGCACCTAGGCTGGCGCCTCCCTCTCAAAGCTTCCATACCTCACAAACGAGAGGACCTTGAGCCCCGACAGATTTAACGTGCATCTGCCTCGGCGGGTCTTTGATGGCATTTTTAGGTTCGAATCTGCGACTCGACGAAAATTTCCGGCCACATGTCCGCTGCCTTATCCACTGGGCTACTGCGGCCGAAGGCTGAGATGAAAAAACCGATACACGTCTTGCTCCGGCTACCGAAGTAAACAGAATGATGATGCACGCGCTAGTGCACAGATGCGGGAAGTTGAAGTAGAAGTGAGTATGGAGTGGGAAACAGTCTATATACGGAAGGGAAACATTATGGGATTAAGCTTAAAGGCGAGTTCAAGGATTAATGTGAGTAGAACGGAAACGATACTAATCGGTTGGGTGGAAAAATACTATCTTCGGATTCAGTGAGTTGTGTTTTGGGAATCTTTTACACACAAAGCCATTCAATCGAACCCAGTAAAAGAGATTAGGGTATGCAGAACAGGAAACATCAGAAAGCAAAGAAAATGAAACGAATGAGTAAAGTTATGATATAAAGCAAAATCATTGCTAAACAGATTGAGTAATATTATCCGAGCATTAAGGAATGGAACTATGTAAAAACCAAGTGAACGAGAATTTACTCCATTCCTCAAAATTTTGAAAAGGAGAGATATTACGTAGAAATTTCTTATTTTTCAGGTACTATTTAGTTTTGCTCCTGGAATGTTAATTTCAAAATTGCATTCTCGCAGACCGAAATGTGTTTTTCATTTCAGTAAAACACACAATTTTAGAAATATAAGCTGATGTAGAACGATTTATTCATTACACATATATATACTTAATTTACACTTACACCTAATCGAGGAGTTTATAATACAAGTATCTATCGAATAACGCGGTTAATTGGTACCGTGTTATTCGAGGGATGCCTACAAATAAGAAAACTAAGGGGTATTCGTTGTCAATACGTTACAAATAGTCATTTCCCCCCCCCTTGTAAGCAGACGATATGTATACGTGCCTATGTATTGTGTAATCAAATTAATGTTTATCAGTAATATTTGCAAATTCTTACCTTTCGAGTACCGTGCCAATTCGAGGATGCCTGTATCAATAGTGACGATTGTTTCAGCAAAAACTATCTATCTACACACACACGCGCACGCACACACTCGAACGCACGCACACACACACACTAGTGTGTGTGTGTGTGCGCGCGCGTGCGTACGCGTGTGTTTAAAGTATTTTATTTTTAACTATTACTATTTAATTAATTTTTATATGAAACAATCGAAGCCAATTTCAATTTCATAGAACTATTTTATTTTAGCGGAGAGATAGACCATTTTGACATAGCGGGGATTACACAACTCCGCCGTTGGATACAGATTATGACAGCATAAGTATAAGAGCAAGAATGAACAAGCGAGAGTTCACTTTAAACGTCAGATATCTTCTGGTCTGAATGGAGGGACTTCAAGGGCATCTAAGTGTAGACTTAAAATCTGGTAGGGGTCATTCCTACAAGTCTGTGCCATGGTAGAATGCTGACTTTGCATATTTTAAGAGCGCGTGATTGTATAAATTAAAAAGATAAAGGAATCGTATCAGGAAATAAGAATGAACAATATCTGTTAAGGGAAAGAATGGGCAAATTTAGGAAATTAAATTATTAGTTGTAAGAACACAGGAATAAAGTTATATTATATAGAGATATATATATATAATAGGGTCCCTCGTGTTTACCAAAGACAGTAAAACTCATTGGAAAGAAAAAAAAATATCACTAGGTTGCCTCTGGGTCCTGATGTCCGTATCTACTTAAAGGAGGCAAGCCCCTGACGTTCCCCAACCAGGAAGACCAGTTTCCGGATATAATCCCCAAGGGTAAGGTGCCTGGGTATTCCCCCAAACACTGGATACCCATTTTAGTTGACTCTTAGACATACGTGTGTGACGTCGGGCTATTCGCGGTTTTCTCTTCACTAACCTTGGGGACTTTTAATTAAGATTGATTGCTTTTGCTAAACAACCGTCGCCAAAGCAAAAATGAAATATGTTTATGTAAAGCAAGTAGAAATGAAGTGAAGCAGGAGAGTTAGGAAATATATAAACTCAGACTGAGAGTCGCGAAAGAGAGGTTGAAGTAGAGGTTGAGTGGTTCGAGAAGTTCAGATTGAGTAATTCCAGTGTTCAGCAATTGTTCCAGAGTCGGAGTTGATGTCGGAGCCGAGAATTGCTCAAGTTACCGGCTAGTTAATGCTTGCTTGAAGTCGAGGAAGGCTTAGTGGTAAGATTATTACTGGTAGATTGAGTTAAGACAGTTAAGCCCTTGTCTGGGAGAGCATTTATAATTGTTGTTATATTAACAAGCAGTTAATAAATTGTGTAATTATTGTTCTAACGTCTCTTTGATCGACTTATTGATTCTTAGTGTTAAAACATTGAGTTTAGCTATGGCACAAGAGGGAACCCGGAATGGGATGCCGTTACACGTGAATGACAATGGGACTATTATTTCACACCCGTTACCCTCACTCCTTGATAGCACGTGGCTCTTTTCTCTCGAATGTCAGCCCACCCCCATACTAGATCAACCAGAAGACAGTGTCTTCTTGGTGAAGGACATTACGTTGTCGAAAAGGGAGAAAACTGAGGTAGTATCTCACTTTTTTTTTTATTTCACTGCTACATGAATTAAGGAATTTGAATCCAATTCTATTCAGTGAGCAGCGATCTTCCCCATCCCTCACGACTGTGCGAAACAAGTATTCTACCCATGAACTCGATATGAATTTCACAGTTCACGAGGTACTCAAACCATGTGTTTAAAACTGCAATTCGCGCATTCACACTATAAATCAAAAGTTCCTACTTGTCAGACGGTGGTCATCATCATCAGGTCAATATGTTGAAGTTTGAATAAATCCACACAGATTCAAGGAAATCACTCTATTGACATCAAATACTTTTAATTAACTTTAAGATGTCACAACAGAACACAACAAACATTAACTATTAGTAAATATCCTAATTTGCAGGCATAACAAATTCACTGACATAGTTCGCTTTCAACATCTTCCTTCTCTCACTTACTCAGAACTAAAACATTACTTTTTTTTTCTTCCTTTTTCACATTTGGCGCCTAGCGCCCTCTATCGTTAGTATCAACATCATGACCACTTGCTTGTCATGGCAACGTTAAATTTCTCGAGGTTTCAAAGATGTTTTCCGACCCCATAGGGGGGAAGATGTTTGACCTTGGTCAGCCAACGGCGTTTCAAACCCCCATCATTGGGTTCCAAGAAAAGTTGACCAGCCGCTTTTTGCTGCATCTTTATCAACTGGATTAAAAGAGACGTCCCAGCCGGGCTAGTTACTTAGGCGTTTTAAATTTTGTCGTTGCGGTTGAAAAAAGACGTCTCATATTCCTCCTTCAGATCATGATGATGATACGAAGATAAATATTCTGAATGATATTTGTAGAGAAGGTTTGCAATTGATATTCCTTCTTTTCCTGTTGTATTGCATTTCGTTTTAAAGAGTTCCCATTTAGCGTCATCGGTTGTCTCTAGTTGATTGGTGGGTATCGTTTACTCGAGCGCCGTAGCCGGAGTATCACTAGTTGGGATTCATACGTGGTTGTTTTAATATGACACTCAGATGCATGTGTTTTGCGTAGGAGGCATATACAACCAGTAGTTCTAGGCTGTGATTCGTTGTTCAAATCCTAGGTCACCTCTTCTGTGCTTGACGTTTTCGACCCCGTGGAAGGGGAGGAGAGTTGATCTGGAAATGTCGGTGGTGTTTCGAATCTTCCATCACTGAGTCCGAAAAAAAATTTGAACGGTCGCCTTTTGCTACTCCTTTATCAACTGGACCAAAAGAGACGTCCCTGTTAGGTTAGCTCTTAAGGTATTTTCAACTTCTGACGTTGCTGTTGAAGGAATCCAGCGCAAGATCTAATTTTGTGTTGATTTCTTTGGATCATATCGGTAACTTTGAAATTCAAATCCACAAAATTCTCAATATGATTTTTTTCACTTATGCATAAATTTGTTCATTTGCAAAATGGGCTTGAAAATGGAATTTGCAGGTATATAATACACATACACATATTAAACGGGAATCACATTACTTTCATCAACCGAGTGCACTGAACTTGTTGCTACTTATCAATGTCATGCGAATGGCAAGATTTAATGTAGTTCAATTAAACTTGGTTTATAGTTCTGTCATAGAACGTTTTTTGAATCTAGAGAAGAATGGTTTTGTTGAAGTCAACTAGAATTCAAAATCTTTTTATGACATTGCGAGGAAGCCTTTATTTATTAACTTCACGCACTTAGAAGAAACACGAGGGTTACAACAGAATGCCCAATGAGACCGAGCTCATCCAAAGGGCTTAGAGCAGTGGTCGACATCCTATGACCCGCAGACTACCTAGGGACCCACTGGGAAAACTTTAGAGACCCAGTAAACATTACTTATTTCCTTAAGTATTCTTGCCAATAAATTAAAGGGGGTACTTTGTATCTAAGTCTTTAAACTTTTCCAAAATGACATCCCTGACTGACTGCTCCGGTAGCGCAGTAGCCTAGTGGACATGGTTTCAGACTCGGGGTCGGTGGTTTTCATTGAGTCGTGGGTTCGAGCCTTGGCCACAAAAGACCCGCCGTGTCGAAGGGGCTGATGCACGTTAAATCTGTCGGGGGCCAAAGTCCCCCCATTGGTGGGGTGCGAAAGTTAGTAGAGGGGGCTGCCAGCTCAAGTGTCGTCCCCGTCACTTGACTGAAGTTCAAAATTATGGGGTCCGTCGTTAATAGCCCTCGTGTTGCTTCTAGTGCGACGTTAATAAAAACCAATTAGTTTAGTTTAGTTTTTATTAATGTCGCACTAGAAGCAACACTAGGGCTATTGGCTACGGACCTCGTAATTTTGAACCACGGTCAAGTGACGAGGACGACACCTGAGCTGGCACCCCCCTCTCCTAACATCCACACCACGCCAACGGGAGGACTTTGGACCCCGAACAGATTTAACGTGCATCAGCCCCGGCTACACGGCGGGTCTTTGGCGGCCAAGGATCGAACCCGCGACTGAGCGAAAACCGCCGGCCGCTAGTCCACGACCTTGACCACTAGGCTACCGCGGCCCTCTTAATAAAAACCAAACCAAACCACACTACTGACTGCTCCGAAACCATCCCTATGGTTTTCCTTTTTTTCAAATTTTTGCTGCCTCTTCGCCATTATGTAATTTAAATGTTGACATACATTTGGAAAAATCCGAACGGAAATTATGTGTCTCGCTCCTTAATTTCTAAATTTGATTGTTCACCGTTCTTTATATATTGATATCAGCTAGAATTAATCGTAAGATTTGAATATGGAGTTAATTGACTTCAGGAACTCAG
>BMAW01030190.1:495091-515542 GCA_019974015.1 Nephila pilipes | reverse complement strand
AAGTAATTCCGCAGAAGCATTCATTATATTTTGCTCTTTCAGATGCATTTCAGATGCATTTAACTCTTTCAGAATTTAGTTCATTTTGGGCCATCAAGAATAGTATCAATTTTGATCAGCAGTGATGAGAATTGTGAAAATTATTAAAGGGGCTCAAAAAAAATTTTAAGGCACATCAGGCAAATTAAGTTTGGCCTCGCCTAGTGTCAAAAACCCTTATCGAAACTTCGAACACATTTCTAGGCAGAAAATTGTTCCAATTTCCACATAAGTTTTGTAATACATACATCCGTTCACGGTGCGGTATTCTTAGAATTTACTATCATTGCAGAAATGCGTCATGTTCTACGTGAATATGTAAAGTTTATAGATCATTTAGCTTTACCGCATAGAAGATGAAACATGGAGTCCATTTTACATGAGAAAAAAAGGGACTTATTCCGTAGAACTTATCAGTATTATAAAATATGCAGGTTTCTAAAGGAATAGCGATGTCAGAATGTAAAACTAATGTCCGAGACTTTTTTTTATCAGAAACAGTATTCCTATTTAGCGTTCTATTCTTTGGAGGACTTTGGACCCCGACAGATTTAACGTGCATCATCCCCGGCTACACGGCAGGACTTTAGCGACCAAGGATCGAACCTCCCACTGAAGGAAAACCGCCGGCCACGAATCCGAAACCATGACCACCAGGCTACCTCGGCCCTGAAGGAGCAGATAACACAGTTAGAGTGATAAATGCTAAAGAAACACATCATTCGGTTGAAGAAAAAAACATTACATCATAAAATAATCAAGAATAATCAGAGCGATAAACAGCTCCCTGATTGGTCAGTCATCTAAAAGTCTCTTTCCAAGAAAAAATTTTCTAATGATTTTAAATTTATCTTAAATGTTTTTTATTATTTTTATATGATAATTAAATTATTTTTTAAGTGGCAATGTTTATACTATTTCTTTAAATTTAAAATAAACTACTGGGCAAGTAACAGGCCGATACAACTCATTTTTATAGATTTCAAGATTGGAGATTGAAGGACATCTGACTTACATAATTAAGACTAAAATAGTGCGCCATTGGATGAAAAAATTATTTTAGGACGTTCACATCTAGTGCTGTTATGCATCTAGGATTCTATATTTTAAGCAGGGTTAAGTCTGTATCAGAATTTTACCCGGGATTCTATTAAATTTATTTTCATCGAATTGAAATAAACAATCGAATTAAATTGAAAAGAAATTTAAATTGTAGCAAAAATCCTAATAATGAAATAATGTAGCTGATTTTATGAATTATTGTCTCGGAATCCCAAGTACAAAAAGAAAAATTATTAAAAATAAATTGTAAAAAATAATTTATTAGATTTAATTTCATAATTTCGGATGAATTTAGTCTCAGAAATTTTGTAATGTGTTAGGAATTCGAATAAAACAAGCTTCAACAAATAAACAATTGATATTGATTTGTATATCTTTCATTGAAGATACTATTTTAACATCTATTCAGTAAAGTTACACAAATTTCTTATTTTATTTCTTTATTACAAAAAACTCTTCCTGCTTGAAATGCAAACAAATTATATACTGAATTCTAAAGCAAAATTTGTTGTTTTAAAATTGAGCTTTCATGTTGCTTAAATTCAGGGAGTTCAAGAAGTACATGTGTTAAGAACCTTTGTGACAAATTTTCCAGCTGCTGAGACCGTCTTCCCCTTCTATTGGGAAGATTCACAGGAAACAACCTGTTGTTTTTATTTTTTCTTGGTTTCTTGTGTCTAATAATGAATCTATGTCTCATCGATGGCGGTAACTCGCCGCGGCACCATAACCTATAATACTAACTTATGAATCTGACCCGAATTTGTTTTAATTCCTTATTAGTAAGCACATTGTTTTAAAATGTTACGTGAAACTTATTCTTCCAAACTCTTTCCTATTTTTATCACTTTGTTAAAATATTATTCGGATGGCTTATTGATTGGGAAAAATCTTGTATATTACTTCGTCTATTCAAAAGGGGAAAAAAACTGAAGGATGTCTTTCGAATAATATTAAGACAAAAAAAAAATATTTTCAGTTTACTTTTTGTTTTATTATAAAATCCAATTAGAAAATTTTTGTAAAATGTAACAAACGAGAAAATATAACTACAGTGCATTTTTAAGGATACGGCTTATAAGACCGATAACTATGATTTCCGATAATAAAAACTCTAATTTACTTAAAGAATTCTTTTTTTTAAGTTCCTTATCAAGAAGTATAGGTCTTTTTCATCTATAACAAAATTGAATTTTTTATCCTCATTGATTTTACGTTTTTAAATAAGATAGAAGTAATCAATTGCATAATATACTGCTCGTAACATTTCTAATAACAATATACGAGAGAAAAAAATTCATTAGATATAGCTTGTTAAAATGTGCTAATATGATGTTTTGAGAAAATAGAGTCAACAAAAATACATGGGGATAAAATAAAAAGATGCATGCTGTTAGGCTCAAAAGATTGACATAATACACTATAATTATAATTACTACATTTAGTTTGCTTAAGTCTCCCGTCTACCGGCCATTTTGATTTCGTGAACGTAATGTTAATGCTATGGAATTCCTACATTTACTCTCAAATCTTTACTATTTGATTATTTGAATGCAAAATAATACATCTGAAACAGCAAAAGATAATGAAGGTTTCTAGGGATTCCCATTTTCTCCCGATTTTTAAAAATATTTTGGAATACTTTTCAAAGACAAGAGAACTCGCGAACGAATCATTAAAAAGAGGTAAAAATATTTTTTTTTATCGGAGGGATAAAGTAATTCCGCAGAAGCATTCATTATATTTTGCTCTTTCAGATGCACTTTACTGTATTCAAATAGATCAAATAGTAAAGATTTGAGAGCAAAAAATAGAAATTCCATAGGATTAACATTAAGCTGACGAAATCAAAATGGCCGGTAGAAGGGAGCCTTAAGGTATATTTACATTGCTAAGATATATTTAATTTGATATTTTATTGTCTGCTTTTATTTTAGAGTCCGAACAGAATACGGTTGTCTGCTTTGATAATTTATTGATGGCTCTTATTTCAATATTTTATTTAATAATCGATTTTTATAGCAGAATCATCTGTTTTTATTCTTTTTGTTGTAAACGTTGACAATAATATTGTGCTTTAGAATGTTTTGCTTGTGAAAATAAAAATGCATAGGAATTTGTAGGTGTTTTTTTTTTTTTTTTTTTTTTCCTTGATAGGAATTGCTACTGTTGTATCTGAGTCTCGAAAGTACACTTAAATTACGCTAATCAATATTTATTTTGAATCATTCTATTTTAACGAGAACTTAACAGGAAAAAAAAAGTTAGCACATGTTGAAATGAAATCAAAGCCAATTTCAATTTTTTTTTTTTTTTTAAATCGTTATTGATTAGGTTATAAATTAATATCACTCACGATCTCCACCATACTGTTTTGGATGGTGACTAAATGTAAATAAATGTAATTGTGACTAAATGATGCAGTGTACCCCCGGATTGGCACTTTTTGAGTGTGTGTGGTGTGTGTGTGTTGAAGCTTTTCATGGATATAAATTGCCTTATTACTAAGTTGGCGAAATAATAAACTAAGTTGGCGAAATAAAGCGAATTTTGCATCCACGCATTCGTCCTACCTTGACCGTTCAGTTGAGATATTAAAACTTCCTTTTAAGCAAAGTTTTTTTTTTAAAAAAAAAAATGATTTTATAGCATCCCGCTTCTCTTTCTGCTCAAAAATTTTTTTTTTTTTTTTTTTTTTCAATTTAAAATTTAAAGTAAAATTGTCCTTCTGCTGTTCTGAATTTGATTCGGCTATGTTGCTGAATATCAAGTGAAGAAAAATTATTCAATAATTTAAAATAATAATTTTAATTATAATTAATTTGAGTTAGATTCACATTAAAACAAAAGGTGAAGGACCATGCAATTCAAAACCACAATCAAGTGACGAGGATTGAGCTTGTATCTCATTCTCTTATCTTCCACTTCACCACAAGTGAGGGCTTTAACATATACTGGGGTCATCCTTATTCTTCACGATGGTTTTTAGTGGAGTGAATGTGAAGTGCATTAAGTACTCGTAACAAATATATGAAAGTGATTTAGACACAAAGTAAAAGGGGAGGTAAAAAAAGGGGGGGCGTGTAAGTTGTGTAACAAGGAGGAGAGCCGAAAATAAAGAAAGATTGCTTTGACATCGCCGAATTGCATCACCCGTGATGATCAAAGAAAAAAAAAACCTATAGGAGAGAGAAAGATCGATAAGGTACCTTGGAGTCGTAAATCCCTTCCTTCGTCAGAAAAAAAAAAAAAAGGACGAGTCCCTAAAGAAAAGAAGAAGAAAAAAGAACGTCGATCATTATTAAGATCTGAATTGTATTTGTTTTGTTAGCTTCGAAAAATAGCAACAGCGGTAGAGGAGGCAAGCTCCCGATATTGTTTTCTCGAGTTCTCATGCTAGTGAAACTAATGACCATTATATCTTTTTGAGTTCAAAATCCTCACACAGGGATGATATAATAGAAGTTGAAAGAGTAGGGTGCCATATTATGTGACATCATTGTCTCTTGACCGGATCTCAAGATTATGCGGTCCGTCGCCAATAGTCCTCGTATAATTTATTTTTATGACGTTCATAAACAATCAATCAAAACTTAGAAAAGTTATATATAACAGGATATTCATGATGTATCTCGTAATATTTTGAATCAAATTCAATTGATTCATTGATTGTTTTTAACGGCTTACTAAGGCCAACACGAGAGCTATCGGCAACTGAACTCGTATATGTGAACTTCGATCAAGTGAAGTGGACAACTCTTCAGTTACACCTATGTTTCTTAAATTCCACACCACGCCAATAGAAGGACTTCGGACATCTACAGATTTAACGTGCATCTCAGCATCGCTACACGGCGGATCTGTGTGCCATTCGGTAAAACTCAACGAAAACAACACTGCCACGAGCTCTCAACTCTGACCACTCGGCTATCGTGGCTATCTAGCTCAAGTGAATTATTTGTTCATTAACATCGCACTGAGAAGCAACACGAGGGAAGATGGTGACGGACTTCCTTGTAATCTTGAGTGAGTGTGAGTGATAGTGTATTGGCGCAAGAGCCAGATGTGGCCATACTGCACCAAACAAGGTAAATCTGTGATCTAGACGTTAAAACTATGAAAATAGATTTGTCGACTGAAAGTGTCAAGTGAGAAGGTAAAGTTAATTGGCGCAAGAGCCAGATATGGCTATGTTGCGCCAAAAATGATTTAACTGTGGTCTAGACGTGAAAAAAATGGAAGAAAAGATAAATTGGTTGACAAGAAGGAGGGTCGAAAATAGAGAAGGATCGCTAGGGTATCCCGGGGGCGCGTCACACGTGTTCACCAAAGAAAGTAAACCCCATAGGAAAGAAAAAGATCACTACGGTGCCTCAGGGTCATGATGCCCATACTTACCTGAAGAAGGCAAGTCCCTGAGGTCCCTTGATATAATCGCCAGGGGCAGGGTGCCCGGCTATACCCCCAGACGCTGGGTACCCATTTTAGTCTCCTCTTACGACATGCATAAACTACAGTGGGACTTTTCTGTCATTATCGGTCAGCACAAGGGTCCTTGTAATCTTGAACCATGATCAAGTGACGAGAACGGTACCTGAGCTGGCAATTCCCTCTCCACACTTCCACACAATGCCAATGTTACAACTTGGGAAATCGACAGATTTATCATACATCATCCCCGCTACACGGTGGATCTTTAGTTGTATCAGGGTTCGAACCCACGATTCGACGAAAACCATCGGCCATAAGTCCTCGACTAAGACCACCAGGCTACCGGAACCTAGATCAAGTGAAACGAGGACTACATGTGCGTGAGTAGTTACTTTTCTCATTTTAAATTTCGGCATTTTGTGAAACTTAGAATCCCAGTCGGATTTCAAAACAATTTTCATTCTTCTACATAATGATTGATGACGAAATCGAGATTCAAAGCCTTCTGTCCGCTCGAATGTCTGTATAACCATAATACATTCTGTCGTTCACCTTATGTTCACGTATAAAATCTCATATATATTCAAGTTATACTTCATTTGTTCATTTTCAAACACTTTGTTTTGTAAGTTTTTATTTGTGTTGTTGTTATTAAATTTGCTCGCACACAACCAATAGTAGCATTTCTCTTCCAGATTGATACGATACTAAAAGGCATATCGCAAACGGATTTTAAGAATTCCAATCCATTGGTGGAAAAAAAGTATGAACCAATTCACAAGTCGAGCTGTTTATGTCACACATTTCAGTACATATTCATAATCATACGTGTAATTGTATTTTATCGCACATGAAGTATTATTTTTCAATAACTTTACTAATTATTTCAATTACAGTGAGGCTAATAATTTTTCTCAAATTCAGTCTCTAGATTAATATCATAATTATGGTAAAAAGAAGTCACTAAGGTTTTCTGTGCATGTGATATAATTCATAAATACTTTTAATGATTGTTATGCTAATATAATTTCTTTGAAAATGTGGCCGTGGTAGCCTAGTAGTCATAGTCGTTTCGTTATGGTGATTTTCGTCGAATCGTGGGTTCAAGCCCTGAAGCTGGTAAAGATTCGTCTAGAAGCGGGGCTGAAGCACATTAAAACCCTTTGATGGTTATGAACGAGCCCAGCTCGCTTTCGAATAGTGCACTATCATGTGCGGAGACAAGTTCAGCTCGTCCGAAGTATTTCCACCCAAATGGTTGCAGGCGAATCCTACTCGCATAGCGAAGCATTTCCCCAATGCGCGCTGATGAGCTGAGTTCGTTGGCATATATTATCATGCTTTATTTGTGCTACAAACGATACCTATAGAAAAAATTTAGTTTGATAGCATACAGATGCCAGTACATGAAATGTTTTGTTCGAGAAAAAATTTCACCGATCTATTAGTTGATGATCCAGTTATTTTTTTAAAAGCGAGTGAGTGAGTGAATGTAAAGGTTATTGGCGCAAGAGCCAGACATGGCTATGCTGCCAAGATGTAACTGTGATCCACACGTGAAAAAATGAAAGAAAAGACAAATTGGTTGACAAGAAGGAGGGTCGAAAATAGAGAAATCTCGGGAGTGCATCACCCGTGTTTACCAAAGACAGTAAACCCCACGGAAAAGAAAAAGATCTCTATGGTGCTTCGGGGTCATGATGCCCGTACTTACCTGAAGAAGGCAAGTCCCTGATGTCCTCTAATATAATCCCCAGGGGCAGGATGCCCGGCTATACCCCCAGATGCTGGGTACCCATTTAAGTCACCTCTTACGACATGCAAGAGCTACTACAGTGGGACTTTTCCGTTCATTCCCGGTTACCACACAGGTCTTTTTAAAAGCGAGCGAGCAATATGTATCACCGTCAGAAAAGAGTGATATTTTCAGAAGCAACTCGGAAAAAAATGGTTGCCACTTTCAACAATTGTTTGCGCGTAAAAAGAGAGCGAAAATTATCAATTTTCTTTACTGTCAATGGGTGAAATCTGGTCGAGGTCTTAAGTCCTCACGTTGGCGTGGTGTGAAAGTTTGGAGATGGATGTGGTAGCGCAAGTGTCGTCTTCGTCACTTGAACGTGGTTAAAAATTATATGGTTCGTCGCCAATAGCTCTCGTGTTGCTTCTCAGTGCGACGTTACTAAAACAGTCTGATCATTTCTTTAATTATCCATCAAAAGGTCTATAATTATAAATATTGACCTCATTTCTTAAAAAAATGAAAAATATATTTGTCTCAACCCTTGAATGTAGTGTCGTCAAATTGTTCGTCTCTGATTTTCTATAGGAAAACCTAAATTTTATTTTAATGCTATTTTAACATTTTTCTTCGTTGTCTTTTTACTTTTCATTTTCAATGCTTGCAACGCAAATGAAGAAAAAATCATATTGAAAAGCATAATAATATACAATACTGAATTCTGATCGTACAATAATGTAAAAAGTGAAGATTAGAATAATACTTCGTGTTATATGATGACACTTCTTTAGGTCATCATTATCTGATGTAACTTCACCAAATAGAAATTTTCAATGATTTTTTCCTTCAGTTGGTCATTATCCATCAAACTTGATTTGATTGCGTGTTCTGTTTTTCACAACTGTGTAGGATTATTTTAAATCCATAAAATCGTTCACATGAATAAATGCAAATATTTTATTAGCATTTTGCATTAAATTCTACAAATGTTTAAATCAAATCGATGTATGCTTACCTGTTTCAATGAGCCATAGCAAAAATGAACTATGGCGCCATCTAGTGTACAATGTAATTACTATTTCATCCGAGAAGTATTTAAAATTCTGAGCGACACAAGAATTTTGAACAAAAAATAACTGTATCTTGATTCTTTACATTTAAAATTGAAACTAATTATATACATATAAATCGTAATTCTTTTAATTACTAAAAACTGAAAGCGATTCGCATTTTGATCAAAGATTTTCAATATATTTTTCCTAATTTTTTAATACCATAATGGTTTCATTCATAGCTTTCGGTTCAGTCTAATCGTACGCAAATTGAAATCAAAGTGAATCTCAAATTGTATTCATGAATTTTGATTTGATTTTACGAACATCACACTACAATAATTACAAAGGCATCGAATCTCATACACTTGAATACACCAAGCCGATTCCATACCTGAACCGATTCCACACTTGAAATGATTCTCCTACTTCCACATGATGGAGAATTTTCAAGCTTAGTTCTGAGCAGCTCCCCTGTCATGAGTTCTATAAGGTATTTGATGAAATCAAGATTCAAACCTATGGCTCGTTATAACAATGAGATAAAAGAAAAAAGAATTTTAACTTACCAAAAATGTAATAAATAGGACTAACAAAATGAATGTGCCTTTTCTAAACGTCATACTTATCTTAAAAACAAAATAATCTAGAATCAAAAATACTAATGCAATAAGTAAATAACACATGGAAAATAATGTGTACAAAAAATAACAATAATGCAAAAAAGGGAAATCTCTTTGATCATATTTTTACTCTGTTACATAAACATATATCTCATTATCTAAGTGAGTGACAGTTAGGGTTTATGGCGCAAGAGCCAAATTTGGTGAGTAAGTGAAAGTAGATGAGTGTGAAGATTGTTGCATTTTATGGCGCAAGACCAAATTAGGATATGCCAGGTCAAACTTTTGGATCCCATGCTTTAATTTTTTTTAAAGCACATGAATTTCAAAACAAATAAAATAGAATGCTTGATTTAAAAAAAAAGGGGGGGGGGGGGGGAGGGTAAAATTTTTAGATTTGGTGTAAGAAGATAAAGGGATGTTTTTTTACCCCAAATCATCTTAACAAAGCAAATAAGTTACAGCAAGGGGAGGGGATTTTCCCACCAAGTCAGGCAAGTTTAAAACAGGTGAATAGGAAAAACGAAACGAAGTTCATCAAAAACAGGATAGATAATTAAAATGTCATAAATGGTGAAAGGGAGAGAGGAGACATGACAGGAGAGACATTCGGGAGCATTCTTGCTAAACAAGAGGTGTTTATAAGTGAAGAGAGTCTGTCCAATGCGAAGGAGAGTCCATTCGACATCCGCTCTCAGCACTTTCGTTTAGTTTTTATTAACGTCGCACTAGAAGCAACACGGGGGCTATTGGCGATGGACCTCGTAATTTTGAACCACGACCAAGTGACGCGGACGACACCTGGGCTGGCACCCACCTCTCTTAACATCCACACCACGCCAACGGCAGGACTTTGGGTCCCGAACAGATTTAACATGCATCAGCTTCGGCTACACGGCAGGTCTTAGGCGGCCAAGGATCGAACCCGTGACGGAACGTAAACCGACGGCAGCGAGTCCACGACCTTGACCACTACGCTACCGCGGCCCTCTACACCACAACAACGGGTGGACGTTGAACCTCGACAGTTTTAACGTGCATCATCAACTTCTACACGGTGGGTCTTTTTTGGAATCACGGCTCGAACCCACTATTCGATGAAAACCGCTGGTTGCGACCATGACAACTAGACTACCGCAACTAATCATCGTTATGAAGTACGAAAGTTAAGACATCATGAAATTTCAAACATAACATCAGATAAAGATATAAAATAGTGGTGAGCAATATAAACACTCACCGTCATGAACTGGCCTTTTTTTAAAAAAAAAAAATATTATAATTGAGTTTTATCATTTAAACTTTCGATCTGGAATTAGGATTAAGCCTTTTGGAAAATCTATGCATTTCACCGAAGTTAATGTTTCTCAACAAAATTTTCCTTTTTCAAAAGTAAGTTTTAATAATCAGTTCAGACTATTCTAATTAAAAAATATTCTAAAATATTTTTATATTTTATTCAATGATAAGAGTAAAGCAATAATAAGTACCTGGAAATATTTATAAAATCATTTATCTTTGTTATTGCTGTGATATAAAAAGTAAACTGTACATAATATATTCTTTAAAATAGGTATCAATATAAACATGATTTACATAATTAATTTTTTAATAAAACTGTATTAATTTCATAACAACATTAAGAACATATTCCTTCATTTGGTTCTAGATTGTATCTTCAAAAGCAATTAATTTCAATGAAGAAAAAAATAACACACAAATTTAAAAATGTAATTTATTTTCAAGAAAATATATAATATATGGAAGTATATGTGCTTCATCCTTTGTAAAAGAATTAATTTCCATCCTTGTCCTTTTTAACAAATGCAAAAACACAATACATACCTAAAAATAATAATCTAAATGAATATAAATTTTGTCAGAGAATAACAAGGAAATCAAGAATAAAACATCACTGAATAAGCAATTAGAATATAAACTGAAACCTCTTTTTAAGCGCTATATACATGTTCCTAAAAATTGCATGCCAAATAGATTTTAGTTTAGTTTTTATTAACGTGGCACTAGACTACCTCGTCGAAGGACCTCGTATTTTTGAACCACGGTCAAGTGACGAGGACGACGCCTGAGCTGGCACCCCCCTCTCCTAACATCCACACCACACCAACAGGAGGACATTTGGGCCCCGAACAGATTTAACGTGCATCAGCCCCGGCTACACGGCGGGTCTTAGGTGGCCAAGGATCGAACCCGCGACTGAACGAAAACCGCCGGCCGCTAGTCCACGACCTTGACCACTAGACTACCGTGGCCCGCATGCCAAGTAGAATTCTCATAAAAAGAACTATATAGAAAAAGTTAATATTGATTTCAAATCTAAAATGTAAACAAATTATGAAACAAATCATTAAATTGGTTTCTTCCTCAGACTTTTCTTGAGTTGTAGGTTAACTCAAACTTAAGACTTCGGATTGGTCACATAAAAGTGAATAACAGTCATGCAAAAAAGATAATTTTTGATAATCCAATTTGCATTTGAAAAAAAATTACATAAAAGCAGCTTCAGTGCATAAGCATTTACAATTAGCTTTCTTATATCTAACAACAGAGATAATAAAAGCAATTTAAATATTGCATCAAATTAACAAATAATCATCCTCTTCATGAAGAAAAATTGTAACTTTAGAACTAGATCCTCTAATTTTATTAATACAGGATTTAATTAAGATTTTTATTAATAATACAGGAAATAGAATTTATCCTTTATACAGTGCTTAGTAAAAGGGTAAACAGAGATATTCATCTAAACCTTAATGGTGATATAATATAAACGAAGCATGATGTGTTATTGCTGGTTTCATTGCTTTTAATAATCATTTTAATATTTTTATACTATAATATGAAATGGTGGAAATACTTTTAGTAGCACCAGTTTAGGACACACACCTTTGTAGACACTTTACTCTTAATTTAATTTAAAGATATTTTAAAATAAGTTTTACATGCATGATTTATTAAAATTTATCAATTAGAACTGATTTTTTCAAAAGAACTTTACAAATAAATATTATATACTCCTTTAAGCAAACCACACACTCAACAAAAATAAATTGGTCAAAATATTGAATGAGATCTACAATTTGCAAATACTTCTTGTATAGATTTATAAAAAATATTCAAAATCATATGTTATATAAACAGTAGTATTACACTTATAATATCATAGGAAACTAATATATTTACTAATTTCTAACAATTTTAATCCCACTTTTAAGGAAGAAAAAGGGAAAATATTAGTCTGTTTTCAATTTTTATCAACAACAAAAAATGAAAAAAGTACTATCAATTATGATTATCTCATTTAAAATACCAGGATATTCTAATCATTTTATATCTCTTAATATAAATTAAGATAATTCAAAAGAATTCAGTTATTTATATTGTGTAATGTTTTCAGCAAATGTAGCAAGTTTTCAATATTGGTAACATTTCACAACTATAATTCAATCAATTCCGTAACTTTTAAAAACTTTAATTCAGGGTAAAAAATAGGATTAATGCATCCTATATAATCCAGGAAAATAACAAAACATGGGAAAAGAATGTATAACAAAAAAAAGGTATTAAAATTACAAAAACAAAAAATCCACATCTCTTCCCTTGGTGTAAAAAAGACCCAACTTACTAAGTTTTTATAGTTAAATTATTTTTATGCAAACACTTTATAACAGTGCAAGTCATCAACATGCAATTGAAACAGATGGTCATCAGTATGGTATGGTTTTAATTTCCCACAAGAAACAACAAAAGGACTATCAGCGATGGATCTCATAATTTTGAGCCTCGATCAGGTGAAGAGGACAACACCTGAGTTGGCTCCTCCCTCTCTTAAATTCTTCACCATGCCAATGGGAGGACTTTGAGTCTTAACAGATTTCACCTGCATTAGCCCCAGCTGCACAGTGGGTCTATCGTAACATCTTCGCTCAAAAACACGACTCAACAAAAACCACCAGTCGCGAGGCCATGACCACTAGGTTACCATGGCCACAAATGGTCATCAGAGAGAAACTGATCTTTCATTAAACTAAACATCATAACTACTGAGTCTACAAAAAAATGTGTCAACTTAAAGAGGTGGTATAAATATACAGTTGTACTTTTATGCTTTGAACTTCTATAGACCCAAAATATCTACAAATTGAACATTTTACAAACAACATTTAACAAAGTGAAATTAAGAAAAATTTCAAAAATTTTACATCTTGAATCTTGAAATTTCACTGCAAAAAAATTCATATCAAATCAAATTTCTATACATTGAACAATGCTCCAATTCAAACAATATTTGTACATGGACAAGAACTTAGTTGTGGCTTATAGGCCCACTAATCAGAGCATAATGGATCACTATTTTAATCAGGACGAACCTAAAGATCAAGAACCAATTGAAATCCATCTAGAAAACAAATTCTGAAAGTATTCCAAACTGTTCAAAACAACTCAATTTATTCTTAATGTTCAAGAAGAAATTTGTACCTTTCTGAATAAAAGTTAACATTACTTTGAAATAGCTTTAGCAAAATATTATGTTCAAAAAGACATCAAGAAGTACATTGCCCAAAAATAATTAAAAATTTCATTTTTGTGTATTCAAATATTGAATTTTTAATATGTTGTTAGCAAATTTGTTAATTGTGTGCATGCACACATGCATACTTTTAAAATAAAAATTTATTTGATAGCATGTTTTCAGACCTCTATACCTCTAAAATATAAACTATGCATGGTTGTGTTTTGTAAGAAACATTTTCGATTTGTATTTCAATATAATGAAATTTCTATATATGAATTTTGTTCCTAGAACCTTTAAGTTCCAAATATGATGATTCGTATACTATTTTACTGAAATTTTAAAAAATATTTTAGATATAACTAATGAAATTCAATAATACTGCAACTCATATGGCTCACTTCTTCTACAAAAAAAGTTTTTTTTTCATAAATTCATTTTTGAAAAGCAAAACATAAGCTAAGCAATCATGCAAATTTCATGAGTATTAAAACTGAAAGTAAACATTTTATCAACTTAAATAACATTATTAAAGTAGTTCTTTACTTTGAATACAACTATATTTCCTTCCCACAGTAAGTTATTAAAAAATTTAAAATATTTTCACATACATAAGAATCATTACAGATACAAACACTGATAACATATAAGTTCAATAAAAAAAATTAAAAAGAAAATCTCATTCATCAAATATTTTCAAAGGAAGTACTTGCCAATTTTAGTAAATTGGACACATTTTTAAAAATAAATTGAAAAAGTTTTTTTAAATTAAAATCAAAGCAATTACAGATAACTGATAATAATATATCTTGAATAATAATAATCACATTTAGTAACAATTCAAAATTTGATAGACATAAAAAGTATCCAATTCCCCATCAAAACAACACAGTAATATTAAATTCAGAATACTTACAAAACACCTCCCATTCAGACTGAGATAAAGTACCCTAGAAATACATAAACATTAAAATTTATAAATACTGAAATTAAGAAAAGTATATATGCAAAAAACAATCAATAAGAAGTTAGAAAATTCAATGATAATAATATTCATATTAATTTGGCATATTGCAAGGATATTGTAATACCCTCAGCTAAATTTCTCAGAAAACGTAAAGAAAAACGAAAGCATCTCTATTTTCCCTACATGTTCATCTGCATCTCCTGATATAATCTTTCATAGATTATTATATTATTGAATTATTAAAAAGAGTAATTTTAATGCAAACCTGAAACAATAAATTAGTTCATAAGCATCAACATGAGTTGAAAAGAAAAGTTGCAATACATGTAAATCCTTATTTAGCAAATTCTAAAGGATGGACTAACCAATAAAATACTTTGGAAATGAATATCAAAATACTTTAAACACAAGAACAGCTAAAGAAGTTATGAAGCCATACACAAGCTCATATAAAACACATCACATAAAATTTGAGGATCTATAGAAAAATCATTTTAAGCCATTGAAGAAAAAGTTGGAAAATCACCATTTAAATATTGAGCTACAAAATTTATCCTGGTATAAGAAAGAAATAATTGAAAAATAATCAAATATGTCCAAAACAGATCTTCAGTTTCTTATTTAAACATTTTATGATAAAATCTGTATGATGCTTTAGTGAATGGTACTATGAAAAAATTTTCAAAAGCAGAAAAAATAATAATAAATCATTGAAACTTAGTATAATTGTTCATTTATTTCATATCTTGCTCTTCATAATTCATATATCATCACAGTTTTAAAAAGAAAAAAAAATTCTAACAGTTTGATAAAGAATAGTGTGACTGCATATTTAAAATTAATTAGATTTACAAAAATCAATAAGTTAAAATAAAATCTCAGGAGGAATTAAGTATACAGATTTACATAATGCATAATTTAAAGTAATAAAAATGAAGAACATAAATACATGTGAAATAAATAAAATTATTCAAATTAAAAGCTAATGATTTCTATGTAAATTTCGATTTCGATGTATATATTCTTTCTAATTCTATATACATATATGCATATTTAACTCAGTGAAATACCTATACACCTTAAAAAATTCTTTGAACAAGAATGAAAGTACTTACAACATGAATCGGTTCTTCTTCCTTCTCTTCTTTCAGATCTTTAATTTTTTGCTGTGCACTGTGGTAATCATCATCAGATCCCATCAATTTCTGACTTGTCAGTACTGGAGGATATGTCTACACAGCAGAAAAAGAAATAAATTGAAACAAATATTTTTAAAATATGAATTCATTTATGATTTTTTGACTCAAAATAATAACAGAATCTTTACACTATACTTAAAAATTTTACCAACATCAAAAAGAATTGAAATAATAAAAGCATCACTTCTCCAAATTGCTGCTTTTGTTATTCCGAGCAAGCTTTTAAATTGACAAATAATGGTAAACTATTCAAATCAATATCATACTTTTCATTTAGTTTTTTTAAAGAAAAAAAAATGAATTAGAAAAAGAATATCACAACTGTTTCAAAACATATTTTTTAAATATTAATCTTTTTTAAAAATGGAAATAAAAAATATTTTTATAATACCAGATCAAATGTATAAATATAAAAATTTGATATTTAATGTAAATTAAACTGTCTAACCAAGATACAGTTATAAGAACTAAATGAAATATAAAAAAAAAATATTTTCCTAATTTAGGAAAGAAAATTCTTTCTTGCAAAAAAAAAAAGTATTTATCAATTATAAAAGGATGATATAAAACTGTTTCTTACAAAATAAAAAAGAACTATCTATAATATAAATATTTGTTGCTATTTTTAAAAATATTTATGGATCAGCAAAATTAAGGGTTTTTTTTTTTTTTTTTTTTTTTGTATTAACTAAAACAAAAAAGATAATGTCTTTTAACTAAAAGAAAGAAAAAAATACTGCCTACAATTACACACAAGATCTGAATCCCAAAAAGTAAAATTTGTTTAAAATATTATCAATATATCTCAATCATTTTGTAATTTAATAATGAATTTCCTTATTCTTAATTAGTCAACAACTAAAATAACAAGTCATAAGAATTGCAGCAATAAAAATTAGTATGGGGACACCCCTCTCCTTATTTGAACAATTTATTTTTTATAAAGAAAGCTTACATTTTTATGTATTTCCTTTTCAGCTTTCACATAACTATTTTTGAATAATTAGATAAAAAGTTAAGAACTAATAGAAGATTTTTAAGAAATAGTTTTAAGGATCTAATATCCAAATATATTATGTCTTATTTTATTCGAATATACATTAATAGCATTAAAAAATCAAAAAGCTTCAACAATATTTAAATATTATAAATTTTACTTCTAAAGCTTGCATCTTTGTCAAAAGAAATTGACCTTCTTGATCATTACGTTTTTCATCAAAATAATCTTCAAATCTTTTACAAAATAAAAGTTTTAAATCTACCTCCTCAGCTAACCTAAAAAAAGTAAAAAATAATTGTTAAAAACTATCTATTAGAAATAGAAATTATAATTCACTGCAATAGTGTACTGGTAAATAATATTTTTTTTTTAAATAATGCTAAATTCTATAATCCCCACACCTTGATTACAGAAAATTCTACATTTTAAATTTAAAATATATTTAACACACAAACTCACATACGAAATATAATAAATAATTAAAGTCTACTTTCTTTTCTTCTTTTTTTTATGTTTAACATGAATATTTTTTATATCAAAATCAAAAATTACTCCAGTTCA
This sequence comes from Nephila pilipes, assembly GCA_019974015.1. Taxonomy (NCBI): domain Eukaryota; kingdom Metazoa; phylum Arthropoda; class Arachnida; order Araneae; family Nephilidae; genus Nephila; species Nephila pilipes. Next base: position 498,336 of record BMAW01030190.1, on the reverse strand, counting down.
GAAGAAACAAATAGATAAAAACATTAAAAATTAAAACATCAAACACAAAAAAAGGCATCTAAAATCTAACATTTCAACAGGAAAACATTTTCATATGTATTTTAATAAATGTGTGCCTGCATACATGCAAGTAAACATTTTCTCCCTATTACAAAATTAAGATGCATTTTTCATTAATTATAGTGTTGGCCATAATTGCGGACATTTTTTGAGATTTTTACATTTTTCTAATTTGCATGCTTACAAAAAAAATAAACAATTTCATGAATGCTACAAATATTTACATATCATTAAAAGTAAATTTAATGCTAAATTGGAAGAAAAGATGGAATGCATATACCTTTAATATTTATAAGGCTTAGCATTACTTTTTGAACAATTATATAATAAACAGTATTACAATTTGTGTTACAATTAGTGTTTAATTGGGTATCCTTTATTCTTGATTATATAATTGTAATGATGTCTCATTCAACTAACCAGTACTTGAAGTTCTTATCAGCACATTGAGACAAAATTCAGTCAGCTCTTATTGCACAATAGTGTAATGGTGCACTCATGCAATTTTTTTAATGGTGCCAAAGATTTTCTATACGGTTTAAAAGTTAGAGCTGTTTACTGGCCAGTCCAATAATTGAATCCTTTAGTATTAAACCATTGTTTACATAGCTAGGTGTCAAGGAACTTAATCTCGCTAAAAATATATGCAGCAATATTAAATAGAGATCACTAATAGAAGGTAGTAGTTTTGGTTCAAAGATTGTATCAATCTTTCCCACATTTAACATGTTTTTAATTGTCTGTAGATTCCTGGCAATACAAAACCATACCCTTAAGCTAGTAAGATCTTGAACTTTAGGGTATAATAGCCTTTGTTGCTCTATAACCCAAGAAATCAATCGATACTTACTATTTAGCTCAATATGATCTGAATGGAACTCTCAACTCTTGTTCTACATTACAAATATTCTCAACCCTCATTTCCAAATAAAAATGCTTTACATTCATCAGGCTAAGTAATCTGTTTTCATCGAATATCAGTCCAGTCAATATGTTCCTGCACTTAACAATCTCCTTTTGACATTGCAGTACATTAAAAAATTGAATTTTTTTTTCTTGGGGATTTCATCTGCTTGCCTTGTAATTTCAGTATGTGCAATCTTTTCAAGAAATGCAGCAATAATAGTTTATTTTTGTAGGTATCTAATAATCTTTTTAGCTTGTTTTTATTGTTCAGTTATTATTTATAGTATAAATGCTATTACAAGTTATGTTATTATAATTTAAATAAAAATAACATTTTTTTTAAAAAATTACCAAAACCAATATATCTATTTTTATTGCACACAAAACTACAATTTTTCACAGAACAAACTTAATAAAATATTAAATTGTTTTTTTAAAAAAAAAAAAAATTAATTGTACATTAAAGCTTGCAATTCATTAGAGTTCCAAACAATAACTGTGATTGGTTAATTAAGTATTGCATTATGATTGCTATCTAAATTCATTCAAACTTTTTTCTTTTTACAGAATAAATTTCGTAAAAAATTTTAAACATTAAAAGTATGAGAGTCATTCAGTAAGTTTTTAGAAATTACAAGAAATGGTGCTCAAATTCCATTCAAAACTTTATTTTTAAGAAGATCAAAATTTTCTCTATCTAGTACACATTGATTTTCACTTATTAAAGAAGGCATAGTAAAGATTATTCTGTTATTCTAAATCAATCGAAAAATTTTATATCTATGAAAATGAACAAAAAAAAAACCATTATTTTTCAAGAGAGAAAAAAAAAAGGGAACAATACACATAATACATATATATTTAATTTTAAAAAATTTTTTAACTGTGTTAGTTCATCTACATTTATATTCCCCAACTGCCAATCTCCAAAACTTTACTCCCAGTCCACAAAAAATATTAATGTCTTTCTAAGGTTATTTAAACCTCTCAATTACTTTCCATAAATATAAACCTAAATACATAAACAAAAAGAGAATATATTAAACATACATCCTAATTTTAAAAAATTCAATATATTACAAGTTCTCAATTTAACAATTATATCAATAAATCACACCACTACTCTGATATCACATTCGCAGGAGTGCGGTATCAGATTTTTTAATATACTTAATATTTTTTTTCAAGGACCTTGTATGAATATTTTTATGCTTAGAAATAAAAAAGAGGCATTCAAAAAGAAACTGGCTCTTAGTGAGAGTTGTATACAAGAAAAAGATGTAGAAATGTTATCATTTTTCAGAGAATTCTTGATTTCTGCTGCCATCAATCACAAGGTCATATTTAACTTTATAAACCAACATTTGGGGTGTTGACTAATAACTTTAATATTTATTTCTCTAAAATTAAAGATCTGCATAAAAGCAACCTCTGGATTAATAATCCTTCTTGGAAGATGTAAATTCATTTACATTTGATATTCATGATAAGAAAAAACTGATCAAATTATCTTCTAATGTAGCCAGACATAAAATGCAATCATTGTATCTCAATTCTAAATATCTCTCAATAAAGCATATCCATCTCTCTGTTATAAAGCAATCAAATTATTGGTCATTTTTTTGACTTCTTATTCATGTGGAAACACTTTTTCAACTATGTCAAAAATAAAAACCAAATAAATTGACTGGATGTTAAAACAGTAGTTCGTCTAGCAGGAGCAAACCTATTAAATTAAAAAATAAGCAGCAGAAATGTTGCACTAATTAAAATGTATTTGTATAACATTAAAATTTAGTAATATAAAATACCTATTTATAGAGTTTTTCATGAAAAAAAATAATTTTTCTTATTTAGGTTTGTTAACAGAACACAGATGTAAAAAGTTGGGAAACACTAATTTAAATTCATACAAAATTGTACTAAACAGAGAGTCATTTACGAAATATTCATCTGCCGGTAGTGAAATATTGAAATGCATTACACTGCAATAGTTCTATGTAGCATCCTGAAAATTCTGATATGTTATTGAAACAAATAAAATTTAAAATTTAATACTGAAAAGAATATTAATAAAAGAATATAATAAAATCCCCATATAAATTAATGAAAATGTCAAGGAAAATTAAGAATTTCAGAGAATAAGGATGAAACTGATCTATTAAAAAACTTAAGTAATAAATTAAGAAGTAAAATGATTTTTTTTTATAAATTTCTAAATATAGAGATATTAACATATCTCTATATTTAGAAAGATAGATAGAGATATTAACATATCT
>BMAW01030190.1:472873-495081 GCA_019974015.1 Nephila pilipes | reverse complement strand
AACATATCTCTATATTTAGAAAGATAGATAGAGATATTAACATATCTATGTATTAAATTTTGAGCAAGCTATAAAATTTTTTTGATATTATTACATATAGTATAAAATAAATTAAAGATATATCTACTTCAGTAAAGCTGGGAAATAAACTAAAAACTCAGGGCAGTCAACAACTCCATCTAGGTGAAAATCATATTTTGCACCAAAGAGACTAGGTTGTTCCTTGGAATGAAATGTAACACTATAAACATCATTTCCAAAACTACACTCAGGAGCTTCATCTAATCGTTTCCTACAAAAAAAATAATATTCCACTATCACAAATTTTATTTCAAAGTATTAGACTGATATTAAAAATATTTTAATAAAAATCTATGATTAAAACTGAAAATTACCTACATTATATCATAAGCATCTGGAACACTGCCAATGAAAAAGCCACCCGGTTTCAAACATTCGCTGATATTCCTTAACATAATTCTAGCTTGAGTAATGCTTTCAAAACAATAATGGAAAGCAAACTGACAGCTGACTATGTTAAATTGCATATTGGGCTCTTTGTACTTATCTTTCAATCTTTCCTATGGAGACAGAAGATTTTAATCAAAATCAACAGAGCACTTAAATATTCAATTAAAATAATAGAATTACAGTGTCCAATCAATTCTATCAACCATAAACATTAAACTGTTACTGCTGAGTTTAAAATCGAGTTTTTTAAATTGAAATTTAACAAAACTAATGAAAAATTCCTTAAAAGTTACTTCGACATGTGTAAAATCCCATTTACCTTTTTTAACAAGTCAGAAAAATTTCACCAAATGATGATTTGATTCGATTGGAAATTACTGGTGTAAGTTTAGCAGGAATTGCACTAACTTTCAAAGTCAACAGGATTTTACACAAGTATCATAATTCTTAGTAAGTTTCTAATAGTGCTTTCAACTTTTTCTGAAAGTAATTTAATTAATAACATTTAAAAATGTTCACAGCACTTCAAAAGAAATTCAATTATTCCACAAAAATTTCATTATTAAAAAAAAATAAGACAAGAAATAGCTAATAAGCCTTAATCAATATTTTATTTGCCAAGATAAAATCTGATACTTTTTTTAATAACAGATTGCAAAAAATAAAGTTCATTCTAAGACAAACTAACACACTTTTTAAATTAGAATCACATCTTTTTTTTTTTTTTAAATTAAATAAATATAAATAGTTTTAAATCAGTAAATAAATATGAAACAAAACAATTTATCTTAAACACTGTACTCAAAGGAACTTTTACATATTATTTATTGCATCACACTTTAAGAAACCCCTTTTAATTTTCAACAGGACAATAAAAACAAAAAAATTTGAACAAATAATAACACAATTAACATAATAATGATACAACTAATTGTTACACATCTGTAATATTCACAAATTACAAGTATGTAACAAATAGTTGTTGGTACTTAAGAATTAAAAGTTCAAGAAAAAATTTAATATTTGGTAAAACTCATAACATCATGCAATAAAATTAAAGTGGAAGAAATAATCATGTGGCTAAGCAAATAAGACAAATGCATGTAACTTTTGTTGTAATTAAGAATTATTAACAACACAGTTCACGATAAGTCATAAAATAATTATTATTTCTAGAGTTTCTAGCATTAACAATTAATACTAAACAGAGTTCTTAACATACCAGAGATATTAATACATCAAGAATATATATACATTTGATCTCAAATGGGACCATTTACCACAACATATAATTTTTCCGAAACATTTTTTGAACTTAGAAAGAAAAACCTAACATTTAGCAAACTATGAATTTTCACAAATATAAAGTCATGCTAAAGTTTTACAATTAAAACTAAAGAATAAAATTAATTAAACCAATATTAATTCAAAGAAATATTAAAACAGTTTGGCATGGTTTTCTCCAAAGCATTCCAAGAAAGTAACCAAATTTTTAAACAATAGTTTTAACACCAAAAGACAAAAAAGAAAGTTTGACTTTATTATTTTAAATTAATGTTTAATTTTATTCTATTTTGAGGAAAATTTCAAATTCACCTTAAAACACACACAAAAATAAATACATTTATCAATCAGGAAGCATTTTTAAATCAATTTTATTTCAATCTTTTCAGCTTTATGAAAAATTTAATTTTAAAAAAAAATTATTTATTTATCAACATAATGTTATTCCTACATACTTAATACACATTATATCAAGTTTTTGCAAGAACACTTTCCTTATTTTAAAAATAATAATAATAATAGATAAACATGATTTTTCTAAACTAAAAGTTATTTAAATTGAATTAATATATTCGGGAGGGGGATCTGTGATTTATAACATTATCACATGCAATACATTAGACAAAATGATATGTTAATTACATAATATCTAAAAAAGCAATTAAAAAGAATAAAGTCTACACAAAAATGGAGTAACTCAAAATACATTTTCAGCAAATTATTAACAAATTATAAATTCAATTTTAATTACAATAGTTAAACAAATAGAAAATAAAAGTATTCATAAAAAAAAGATTTCAACATGCATACTTTTGTACAATCAGCTGTAATGAATTCTGCATCAAAACAACGACCTCTTTCCCTCTGTCTTTTATGTCGTTCTTTCATTTCAACATATCGTTGTTGGCATTGTTCAACAGAAAGAGATGCAATGTCTGAAGCGAAAATCAAACATGAATAAACAGAATTTAAATTTAAAACTATTTACTTTTATTTTAAAAAAAAAATTGCTGAATTTATGGAGAGGAGAAATTATAATTAACATTGGTTCAATAGTAAGATATTAATTAATTTGAAAGATGAAGTTAAAATAATTTTCATTTCAAACTTCTTTCAATTAATCAATATTCTTTTCTAGATAAATTACAGAAGCACCTGTCAATATTTTCCATAAAAATTAATTAAAAAATTTTCAAACTGTATTAAAATATTATGGTTAGTTATATATATAATTAATGTTTATCCAAATCATTAATAAGACTTTTTAAAAATCTTAGTAATAATAATGTATCAAAAACCCACATCGTAATAAAATTCTCAAAAGGTATAAGAAGTATTTTGTCATGAAATTGCATGAATATCTATACCTTGATATTAATACAGCATGAAAATTATCTTCTTCCCAATAAGTAGAGAATATAGTCATTCTATTTTAAATGAGAAAATCACAACACATGGTAGGCTTCATTACATTCCTATAATTAGGAAAAGTTATGTTTATACTTTACTTTCAGTAAAAATTCAGAGCACAACTAATGACATGTAATTTAACTCCAGCTTTAATTTGAATCAAAATTTTAATTAAAATCTCATTTTTTTTTCAAAGAGAAATTTATTAAAACTAAATTGAATGAAGTTTTATTTCATAAACAGTTTAATATTTTTCTTAAATTTACCATGCTTAGTTATAAAATTAGATATAAAAACCAACGTTTTTAAAAACAACGTTTTTATATGGTGGCAAAGTTTATAAAAGAAAATTATTGAAATATTAGTTAAAACTGTTGGTTATTTTTAACTTTAAAATTTACTTAAAAAAGAGACATTTGTGAGCGTATTAAAAAATTCATAATACTCATAAAATCAAAACATGCATTTGAAAGTTTGTAAGCCATTCTATTAAAAAAAAAAATGGGAACCAGAATTCAGAAAAAATTATTGTGATAAGACATGGTGCCAAATATTGGAAACTTTCTTTCTTGCTCATGATTATTGACTAAAAGTCAGCAACCCTTACTATCTCGGAGATAGTAAAGGGAGATAGTATCTCCCCTTTGTGAGTACAATAGTTTTACGAGGCGTCATGTGGTGTGGGGAGTGCCCGGTGTAAACCAGAGGGGGAAATTTTTTTTTTCCTCAATCCTAAAAGCGCCTAGAGGAAAGAATATTTTGACTTATTAAAATTATTGAAATATTAGTTAAAACTTGTTGCAAACGTCTAAATATTGCATTGTTAGGCGAGTACGAACGATTCCCGAAATTTCAAAGCTCTAGCTTGATGGGAAGTTGGTTAAATTAACGATCGAAAATTTGATGACACTCACACACACACACACACCAAGTGAAATTCAGAAAAACGTTGTAAAATAGTTACCCAGTAACATAAAATTAAGCAAAAAAAATCCCATGGATAAAACATGTTTGTGATGGAAATAAATTTGTATTATAATTTTCCTATCCCATTAATTTTCTTTCACATAAAACCAAAATTTTCCAGTAATGTAATGTTCATATTTAAAAAAACATTTTTATCATAAGCAACTTGAATATTGCACATCATTTAAATTGGTTACTTTATAAGTTATTATTTTTTAAAAAAATAGGCAAATGACTTTCAAAACTATTATGGTGAAATAAATGCCATCATCTGCAATACATATCAAAATATAATTTAAGAACATCTTTTTAATTTGCAGGTAACTGAAAGTCACAAAGTAAACATACATCTTAACAAACAAATAAAACATGATACATTTCTATTATCCCAGTCAAAAGTTATTGATAATAAAAGGACATCTCTAGATTGCAAAATTAAATCTGTAATTTATTTTACTTCTAGCAAAAATACCTAAATTTTTCTAACAATTTTTTTTAAAAAAAATTTAATACAGTTCTGAATAAATTAGAGTAAAATCATAAATAACTCATTAATAATAAATTTATTTCACAATACACAACAAAAATTTTGATATAAATGCAAATTGTTGTGATGAGTCACCAATAACTGATAAGTAAAAAAGCATTAATTTTTTAACTACACCCAGACATCTTTATAATAAAAAATTTTTAATCAAAAGTAAGAATTTTAGTGATTTAATATAAAGATCTTTGACTTTACAACCAAATATAGAAAATAATGTTCTTAATCAACCCCATAGTTAAAAGTAATTTATTCAAAAAGAGCATCCAATTAATTATAGAATTATTCATTTTTCTATCTCATTTTTGAGGCTTCAATGATAACAGGATATTAAAAAATAAAATATTTTAAATTTGAAAATTATTAGAAAGACTTATTAGAAACCTAAAGCAATTGACCCCAAGGTTTCAATGCAGTATCAAGGCAGTGAAAAGTGTCCTCATTGGATGGTCCTTTATAAACAAATTTCATCTCTAGGCTCCTCCTCTTTGTCACAAGGGTTTTGGTCATCAATAACACTAACAAGATCTCAATCAAAGTCTCACAAGACAATGACATAAATGACCCACAGTAAGTAACATAAATCAGTTGGTATGGAGGAAGAAAGCACTAGCTACTGCTAGCATAGCTTCTATATGGTGCACAAATTTGAATTTTCTGAATAGAATACTTTCAATTAATCAATTAATCATTGATTGGTAATCAGATAATCAATGCTCTGCTGTAGTTTATAAAAAAAAAAAAAAACATATAAATTACAATCCTTTTTTTAAAAAATTTACTACGAAAAATATAATGGATGAATCTCTTGAAGATAAAAATTTGTATCTAATTTCAATAAGAACTTTTGAAATGTTGAAATAACAGAATTTAAAAAAATGACTCAACATGTCCCTTATATATTCAATTCCTTTTTTCATTATATTTTTTTTAATATTCCAATGAGCCAGTCGATATATATTTTTAAGAATTGACCAAGCAAAAGTTAATTAATATCGAAAATGTAAAAATATACTTAAAGGCACTTATTAACACATCTGTACACACTAAAAGATTTACTTAACATGACATTAATTTCTAACAATGCACTATTACTAATGAATGCTATTAATTGCTAATAGCATTGTTTTATATTCCATTTACAACACATATCTTTTCCTCTTCGCAATATCTAACAGAACTATAGCAATGAAATAAATAAAGATTCATCTTAAGACAGAAACAGAAAAAAAAAAATCTTTGCAGGAGATCTAAAGAAAAATATATAGTTGAAGTATAAGCAACAGGGTAGTAAAATTAAAAAGCAGGTGAAATTTGTTTACATTAGTCTTCTTTCAGCTGAAATCCCTAGGTATTAACTATAATGAAGCAAGGTCAAAGAAAAATGTCTAAATAGTGTGTTAAGACCATTTAGTGAACATGAGTGCTATCTATTGGATTTAAAAATTCCCCAATTTTGTTCCACATTGCTGTATCCAATTTGATACAGTCTCGTCCTTATGAGAAAAATTTATCCTGTATCACCAATGCAACAGCCTTTCAAAGGCAAATTTCTATCATATCATCAATGCAGCAACTATCTGGATGGAGTTAAACATATTTTATGGGTCCAAACCATTACACTCAGCAAATGACTATATATATATATATATATATATATATATATTAAATAACTGTAATACTATATTTCAAAATATATAACAAATTTTCATGACATACAATAAAAGTCTCTAATTACAATTTAGCATTTCTAAATTTTTTTTTCAATTAACTATTTCATTTAGAGATATTAAATAATACATTATTGTGAAAAAAGAAAAATATTTATTCTAATCTTATAAGAACTTGCTAAATTCTGACATTTAACAAATAGCAACAATTTCGAGAAGAATTAAAATAAAACAGAGTAAGCAATACATACAATATCCCAAACATAAATGCACACTATAGTGAAAACAAGACCAGTTCTTAAAATTATGTAACTTGCAAAAAAACTATAGAATTCAATTTAAACAGTTATCAATCACACAAAATACACGTTAACATTTCCTACAGAGAAATAAAATTTAAGATTTACAAGCAAAATTCTTAAATTATTGGCAGGAATTAAAGTACTGATTTAAGCTACAAGGAGTTGAAACCATTTTGGTTTGGTTGGTTTTATTAACATTGCACTAGAAGCAACTCGAGGGCAATTATCAACAGACCTCATAATTTTGAAATTCAATCCAGTGATAAGGACAACACCTTTAGTTGCATCTCCCTCTCCTAACTTACACACCATGCCAATGAGAGGACTTTGAGCTTTAACAAATTTAACATACATCAGCTCTGACAACATGGCAGGTCTTTAGTGCCATCAAGACAAACCCACAACTCGATGCAAACAACTGATCATGGGTCTGCGACCATGACCATTAGACTAAAATGGCCACCTGAAACCATTTTATTAGGTTCGAGTTTTACCTTCACAACAAATCTTTAAAATATGAATTCATTTCAAATTCACCAAACAGAAATGACATCAAAAGTTCTTATCAAGTTTTTAAAAAATATTTTTGAATAAATTAATACAAACATCTTCTATCTTCAAAACATTTAAATTTGTTTCACATGATTTTTGAAAGACAAAAAATAATATCCATAACCAAATTTCCAAAAATATATATGTATGATATTTATAACTTTTTCCCTTTAATCCCCCCCTCTAAAAATGGTACTTACCAGCACAGACTAAATAATCAATGCCTCCCTTCTTCCATTTTAAAAGATCTCCACCTTTCCCAGATCCAATATCAAGTACATATTTTTTGTCATCCACATGCTTCAGTTTCTCCGTAAATTCTTCTGCAAAAAAAAAAAAAAAAAAAATCAATATAGTCCTCCTCATTAAAGAAAAATAAAATAAAATGGAAACAACATAGTTGATAAAAAAAATCTTAACATATTTCATCAATAATTTACCCTGGCTTCCAAAGTTTAAACATGGAATATAAATTTTCGATATATGAAAGTGTATTTGAATGGCTTAAACTGGTGAATGTAAATAACAGTACACAAATGTCATGTTATAGCCAATCTTGAATGATTGTTAGGATGTATATAAATGAAATAGACATTTGAAAGGCTGAAAAGTTTGAGGAGATGCTAAATCTCAAAGTGAGTCCTTGCTGAATAACTAAGTTTGTGACCATTGATCTGTTTCAATAAGATGATGAAAATTAAAAATTTAATGTACAATATTTTTTAATATATGTATTCTGATAATTTAAGGTCATTTTTAAGTACTTTAAACATTTTCTTTCATTTAATAGATCACTATTAGTGATATTTAAGTCATTACCATTGATATCCTAATCACTACAAATATTGTTTTGTCAATCAACTCTTTGGATTAAAAAAATATTCACAACTTCTTGCATATCAACTAGTCAAGATATTATTAGTTTATATATAAATTATATGCTACTAAAAATATACCTAACAAAAATATTATTAAAATTAAATTCACTAATTTATAGAACACATATTATACATATTTGCATTTTTCGAAACCATAATATTAGAACAACAAATTCCTGGTAATAGCATTGGGTCAATCAGAAAATAATCTCAGTTTGAGAAGTTAAAGGAAATAATATCAGGCCTATAAAAAACATCTGTTCATGAATATTATTTCAAGTTTTAATAGCATGCAAATGTTCATTTGAGACATCTACGGCACACTCCTTATCATTGCATTTATAAGCATGTCTCTTTTAATTTTTTAAACAAATATGTCTGGTATCATTATTAAGTGAGACAAGTTCATGTAAACATGACTACTTATAAAATTCAATCACAACACTGTATTTTGTATGAATTTCAACCAGGAAGAAATACTATACAAGCAGGTAGAAATTTAGTGAAAGTATTTGGTGGAGATACAATTTCATATCAAATGTGCAATAAAGATTTGAAAAATTAGAAGGACGATTTCACCTTTATTGTTAAACCATGCTTAAGTTGGTTTCTATGGTTGTAGATGATATTGTCAAGACCATGATTGAGTTAAATCCCTTTTTTGATAACATCAAATATTGCAAAAAATTCTTAACTCTTCTCAACAAACTATTTCCAGCCATATTTAGAAATTAAAATTGGTCTATAGATATTCCAGATGGGTGCCTTATGAGTTAAATGAGAAAAATTTGCATGATCCAGTCATCATATGCACATCCAAACTTGCAAATGCAAACCCTTTTTTGAATAGGATAATTGATGATGGAAAGTGGATTACCAACAAAAACATCATAAGGAAAAGAGCATACAGAAACTAGAAACACCTGTCTCTCCATCATATGTTAAAATTATAAGTATTAGACAATTTAAGAAGCATAATTATGTGATTTTAATAGGTTAACAACTCTGTAATAATTTTGCATTACATTTATATAATAGAACTACATACAAAAGGAAAATATCAAAAGATTACTGTAAAATTCTTACTGATAAGCATGCTTTTGATCCAATTGTTAAAATTTCTCATGTAAAATATACGACTTTGTTTCCTTTCTTCCAAACCTTTCTCTTCAATTTTATTGTAATGCTGAGCAACAACAGGAGCCAAAGAATCAGTCATTGTGCTCAAAATAATCTATAAATAATAAATGATCCAAATTAAAATTCCTTTAAAATAAAATTTAATCATTAGATATATCCTCAAATATTTTCTATAATAAACAAATTTTCATTAAATGTTTATGAATACACACACTGCATACATCAAGATCACATCAAGACATGCAATTAACATATAGCACCTTAATTATTTTCAGACAATTAACATAAAATACTGATATTTAATTTTTTAATAAAAATGAAGGGAGGTTCCAATTTAAATAATAAAAGTAATTTCTTTTCTTTAATAAAAGTAAAGAAAATTTGACTTTGATTTCCTTTTGTTTCCAATAAATTCTGAATAAGCAAATAAAAAATTTAAAAATAGGTGTTTAGATTTCAGTAATGATAAAAGAAATACGTTAAGCACAAGATGAATTCAAACATCAGAAAAATATTTATCAATACCTGAAGACTTATAAATTTTGAAATAAATGTAACAAATTTTAATGATTACTTCTGAAATTTTGTAAGAGTAAAATTTTTTTTCTTTTATACATTATGTCATATTGATGTATTACTGAAGTCTTCATAAATAATTTATATTGACATAAGTGAAAAAGACAAACTGCTCAAATCAGGAAGGTTCTTGAATCCTCCCCCCTTTCTGCACAGGTGCCTCTTGACAGAAAATTTTTTAACAATCTTTTGTACAATTTGCCTAGTTAACCTTTTAGAACTACAATTAGCATAATAAAGATTTACAATAATTAAATAATATAATGATTTAACAGAGGGTATTTAAACTCTTTTAAATATTTTAAAAAGAATAATACATGTGTATATTCATTTATTTCTCAAATTTCATGCCAATGATATAATACAAAAAGATAATATGCCCTTCAACTTTTGATCATTCTCCATTTAAATTGTACTTTTTATGCATTATTATAATTTCAAAGAAACATATGAATGAATGAATTATAGCAAAAGTAATGATAGTACTTTTATGCTTCACCTCACAATGTAATCAGTTCCTTCACACTACTTTATAATTAAACATTTCTGATATTGAATTTAAAAAGCCTGGAGATCTTTACTTTTTGTTCCAAAAATGCATTAGAAGTTCTGCATTAGCATATTGAACCAATTTTTGTGAATATAAAAAAATGAATTTTCAGAAAATTAAAACTGCTACAAAGAAATTGCTTTGACAAAATGTTAAAATACTAATTGTCCATGTTCATCATATCATGTATTAATTCTTAAAGAAAAAAATTATCACAATCATTTAATTTTACTTTCTAAATAAATGTAACTAACATTTAAAAGAAATGTTTAAGACATTCTAGGATAGATTCAGAAATTAAACTCCGTAAAAATTTACATCAATAACTGCATATTGGTTAGTTGATTAGATTATTGGTGAAGAAGATAATTTTAAGCCATTCTGCATTTAAAAAAAATATTTTATTTATGAACAAACAGGCATTTTGACCTATATTTAACTCTATAAAAATAATAAAAAAAAAGAATGGTTATAAAATGATGCTGAGGTTCTTTAACTGTGACAGGGGTTAAAAAACCTCACAACTAACCTGACAGGTAATTCTTTTTGGTTTGGTTGTCTAGAAAGTGAGTGAAAAATGGAATTTATGAGGGAAGAGCCTAATTTGGCTATGCTGTGCTAAACCATGTATAACTGTGATCTACACATAAGAAAGAGGGAAAAGTAGTCAATGAAAAGGAAGGTGAGAAAAAGAGAAGGATCGATAGGGTATCCCAGAGGCAAGTCAATGCATTTATTAAAGACAGTAAATCCTGCAAGAAAGAAAAAGATTACTATAGTACTTCAGGATTATGATTCCTATACTTACCTAAAGAAGACTGTGGGGGACTCAATTGCCAAAGGCACTGCAAAAGATGCTCCAGTCAAGATTTCATCAGACATAAAGGATGAGAAACTGAATTTCCCCATCACACACACCGAAGTCAATCAACCATTCACTATGGGGTGAAAAAACAATCCACTAAAGTGACAAAAACATCTCTCCACTGAAATGATTGTATTGTTGAAGTGACGACTTCGTCAAAAATTGGCAGCACAGACTAGAGCTACAAGTTGCATATATCCCCAATGAAAAACTTGCCCCATTGTGTCTAATTAAGACACTCAGTAATAAATCACAACTAATGATATAATCAGCAGCAGTGCATGAACCAAATATACCCACCATATCAACCAAAGACTGTCAATGCTCAATGGAAAATATCTAAACACTCAATACAACATAGGATGCATATCAATTGCAGAAATGGCTGGAAAAAAAACCCTCTAAATTTCATTCAGGAAATCCTGCAACAGTTTAAAAAAAGACTTTCTTCTCTGATTATTTCATATCATCAGGATGATATGGAAGGGGAGCATACTGTGGCTTTCTTCAACAATGACAGGAATTAAAAATTCCTAAAGACCTGACAGAGAATTCCATTTCATCTTGATAGTCCACAACATTGCAAACAAGAGTAGGATAAGTTTTCTTCAGGTCTAATGATAAGGAGTTGGAATCTCGCCATCACCAATGTTAATTAACCCCTACCAAAGGGTGAAAAACAAGCCCCAAAAATGGCAAAAAAAACATTTCTCTGTCCAAAGAGAATTGAAAAACAAGATCCTTTCTGACAGATAATTCCTGAGTACAGCATCCAAGTTTACAAAAGACCATGCTAGTGAAAAGAAAGATCACTTGGACATCTTGAGATCATAAATCCCATAGTTACCTAGAGAAAGTAAGTCCTTGAGAAGGTCAATGGCAATAGAATTATATTTTGAACAGTAATACTGTACTATTTTAATGTTCTTATGGATTCCACTATCAGGTTTGCTATTTAATACACAAATTACATTTCAATTAAGTTTTAGATAAAATAGCATAACAATCTGAAGAAACAGAAAGACACTTACAATTCATTCGCTTTCCCTAAATCTGTAAATTGTATATAACATACATATTTCATCCACTGAAAAATTATAAATTGCATATCTGCAAGGCATTGCAATATATATAAATAGATGACGACACGGAACCAAAAAAAATCATCCAAACATCGAAGTTTTTTAATAGCGAATTAAAAAGTTATGCTGAATTTAAACATGCAGGTAAAATTTAAGAGTTGTACATTGGTTTCTTAAAAAGTAATTTAAGATTTTATACCGAGTATGAATAAGGTGACCAGATTTTAACATCCCTGAAGTGGGACACCATTGACAGGAGGGGGGAGGGTCTTGATTAAAAATTTAATACCTAAAAAATACCTACCTTTGGCATCTAAGTAAATTACTTACCTAAATCATCTGAATAGCTAATATTGACATCACTTGTTTAACTAGCACAAGCATGCAGTACGATATGTATCGTATGAGAGACAGTTACAAAACTCAATATGTGAAGGCATTACTTCGTGGACGACCAACAAACTCTTTACACACTGACCCTCCTCCTTTCTAAAATTCCCCTGTATTTCCAATTTCCGTATAAGATGTAATTCCTTTGCAACAATGTTCTAAATGATGCTAGATCACTAGCGAAACATGTTGCCATAAGAATAAAATCTGTGGAAGTGTATAAGAAAAAATGCTGTATATGCGACATTGTACCACAGTATATCTTCGGATAATAAGCTGCTAGATTTTAAATGTCCTTCAGGAAATGATTATTGGTGCTTTTATCAATCAGCTGTATAGCTAATGATGTACACCCTAAACCTCATGATAACAATGTTAAAATATCAATCGAAGAATCCCATCTTCCAAAGACTGGCTTTGAATGATCATCTAGAAGGTTGTATATAATGCATAACTCAAAATGCAAATGAAATGCTTCAGTGTAATTTGGAATAAATATTTTAAAGAAACATTTACAATAAAGAGGCATGTTAGAATAGCTGTGTGTGTGGTGCAGTTTCTTTGTGAGTATAATACAGGCCTACAAAATATACAAAAAGAAAATGTGACACCAAGCAAATATTCTGAAATATTGGCTAAAGGTAAAAGATTATGGAAGGTTATATCAACAAAAAAGGTGAAATAGTTTTTCTAAATTAATTGAGAAAAAAATCAAATTAGCTCACAAATGGAGGGGGAAAAAATCATTAACCAAAAGGAAGGTGTCATTTATTTTAATTTTATTAATATTTTTAATTTTTAAATTTGTAGGATACTGAAAAACATTTGTAAGAGGGAAATCCAAACTTTAAAATCATATGGAACTTATATATAGTTTATTATTATATTTGTACTTTATGTACATTTTTTTCCAAAACTTAAGCATGTGTTTTTAGAAATAAACATTTTCATATTACATTTTTACATGTTTACAACTTATTTTTAAAAAATTCATAATTTTTCTTTTTGTGTGAATTAGCATATGTAATGAACAGAGTACTACATACAATTATGTTTCATAAATTGGGAAAATAGAAACTATAAATTTTTGATGTTTTTGTATATTCACTATTCTTATTTGATAATGCATTTTTCATATTTTTTTTAAGATTCTAGAGGGATATATAGAGTTATTCAAAATGATTCAAATGATTTTAAAATTCCATATTTTCAAAAATAAATTATATAAAATGATAAGTAATACATGAATGCAAAGGGAAGATATAGAAATTTATTTTTACAAGCATTCAATATAACTTCCTTTAGTTACACATATAATATCAATCTGATACTTAAATTTCTGCCAAATATGTTGTAAAGTGTCAGTGATAATGGATTATACAGCAATGAATAAGTTCAAAAAAATTTTGGGTAACGGAGGCACACACACTTTACCTGATACAAATATCCAAAGGAAGAAATCTCATAGGACCATATCAGGTGACTTAGATAACCAGCTGTGTAACAAACATCAAGTCATCTGATCCACTGTGAATGATCAAAATTTGAGGTTGCTCCATGAAAATTTCTAAAACAGCTTTCATAAAAGAACACACAAGGGCCATCTATTTAATACACTATAAAATTTCCACAGTTTTTATCTGTATTCATGTATTGCTTATCATTCAGTGTCATTTATTTTTGTAAATATGGAATTTTGAAATGACATGAATCATTTTGAAAAACCCTGTATATTAAACAAACCATGGCTTAATCTTATGTACATATAATGATGTTATTGATATTATGTTTTATAGAAAATGAACAACTTTTAATCAGTTTTTCTGCATGATAATTTATTGATGATTATACTTCTTTCAAAATGATAAGGCTTTTTTGAATAATTCTGAATAAAACTGTGCATGTTAATTTTTTAGAAATTGTTACAGTTGAAATTTTTTAATTTTTAAATGCTTTTCTGAGAAATTCAAAATAAAAATTTCAGAAAATTAAGTATTAACACTATAAAATATTCCATATCCAGTTACATGTAGAAAATTCTGATTGTCTAGCAAGTAAAAAAATTGGATGAAAATGATAGTAATTTTTTTTAAGCCTTAGCAATTTGAAAACATTTATTATTAAAAATTTTAAATTTTAAAAATGTTATCATTCAAATCAAATTCATTTTAAACTCGGATATTGTAATTCAAATGGCATATAATGTTATATAAATTTTAGTCATGATATTAAAAAAAAAATTTGTGAATTTGGTTACCATGTCACCTTAGTAAGAACATAACAAATTTAATTTTAAATAAGCTTCAATATTTTAATATTATAAGCATTTGCAAGATTTAGAAGAAAAATATTTACAATTCACAATGATAGAGAAACAATTGAAATAATACATTGTAATAAGCATGTCAATTTATATATTTATCTAAAAATCAAACTTTGTTTAACAACTTATTTAAACTGGTAAACAATAGCATTTCTTTTAGATTATACTTATACACAAGAACCTATTACAATTGCATTTGCAAAGCACATTCAGCATGAAACTTTTACAACTGTTGCTACAATGCTTGAGAACCTTAATTGTTAAACACTTTAAAAATTATGATTCAAATAGGCTTCATAATAAGAAATGAAAGAAAAAAAAATGTAGTACATGAATTAGGATTTTTGAACATTAATATTGAAATTGATTATCTGCTTAAATTATTGTTTTCTAGTAATGGGAGTATATAAAACATCAAGATCTGGTGGCTTGATTTGGTGTATGATAATGTCTAATGTTTACTCAGACAAGCCTGGCATGATAGATTAAATATAAAGTAATAATCGTATATGGTTCGTTCAGAAAAAAACTTCAAGAAAAAGCATGTATTAGAAATGCCTAGGTAACTAACATTCTAGATTTGAAACCAAGGGGCATTTTTATACAAAATATTTGAAAGTATTTTTACTATTTATATGACAAGTATGGAAGTAGGCATAAAATTTAGCTTCAAGGTATATGTTAGACTAGGTAGTTACAAAATGTTAATGTAGGAAGCTTTAAAATTGAAAATAATATTTCATATAAATGCTTAAAAATGAGTAATTTTCAATTGTGAGTTAAGATATTATATTAATGTTGCCATTTTAGTTACATACTGTAAATAAAGTATAATATAAATGCATCATAATAGTGAAAGGGAATGTTGAATTTTAAATGTATTCGCTTTTTTGAGGAAAAATGCGCACGAGTATTTTCTCTTTTATTGAAGCTTAGTCTATAATAATTAGCATAGAAATCTTGAATTCTTTTTTCTTGTACAAACTAAAGCACAGAATAATACACTCTTTATTTTCTTGAAATCTATTAAAATCATGCAATCTATAGAATCATATTTAACTTGCTTATAATATTACTTGAAACAGCCAGATTTAATTAACTTTTGAGGGAATTTTTATTTATTTTTTTAATTTGGTAATGAAATTGATGAATAAAAAAGGGCTCGAATTAAACAGCACCGTTGTCATTTAAATTCTAGAATCAGTTTTGAATTTAAAGACAGATAAAAAAAAAGGTAATATGAAATTTAAAAAAAAAAAGCTTTTTCTTTAATTATCACTGAAATGATTTGCATCAAAATTTATTTCATAGATTTTTTAAAAAGGCATACTTAAAATCTTACTTAAAAGTTACAGCAAACACAGATACACCACGGTTGTCAATTTACATTTAAAAACAAAACAATCGCAGTTACGGCTACAGGCAAAAGTTGAGCACGCCGGCCGTTAGAACTATGATTAAAAAGTATGACTGAAACGCTTAGACTAGCGAGCCCTTTTTTTTTTTTTTTTTTTTTTTTCTTTTAATGGAACCGAAATTTATTCATATTCCATGAAATTAGTCTGAATGCAGAATTATTCACTCCCGTATTTCTATCATTACTACATCTGAAGTTGCAGGAAATTGAGCGCAAGATTGGATGAAGAAAAACAGTTTTTCTGAAAAATTTCAATGGTGTTTACGAAGTGTATCGTTTTAAACGTCACATCATATTAATTCATTTGATATAAATTGTGAACATTCAAAATCAATTATAAGAAGCGAAAATGTAATCTGTATTCAAAACTTTTGAAAACTATTCAATTGAAATAGTAGAATTTGCAAAACTCAAAGAATATCAGTTTTCAATTACACTCCCCCATAACATTTTGCATTCCAACTCAGACTCTTTTAATTAATTCCTTTATCACTCCTTCAATAGCCTCTTTCTCAGTCAACCATCTCAATCCAGGACCTACATCATCATCTATTCAGCTTTTCATCAGCTCAGCATCAGCATCCTTTCGCTATCCCTTCCTCTCCTCTCTTGAACTAGTTTGCTGTCCACCGCTGTGCACCCAGCCAAACAAGAACCATTTTTACTTTTCCTTCCTTCTTCATCTTTCACATCATTAAAAAAACGTTTAAATAATAATATTTTATTTATTACTATTTTAGTTATTGTAATTTTACAATAAAAATAATTTTAAAAATTTTTAAATAATCATATAAAATAAAATCTCCTCTTGCTGAAGATTAGACATAGTTTATCGAAGGCACTGAGAGGCTAAAAAAAATTATATAAATATTTTTTATAATCTTATCTTATGATAAGATTTGTAAGAAAAAAAAATTAAAATCTATTAAAAATCTCGTCCTCATTGTAAATAATCCATTCACTTTCCTACCCTCCTCTTTAATCTCCCTTTTCTTTTATGTCTTTTTTAATTCATTTGTGCATTAAGCACATTTTAATATGCTTGTTTTAATTTTTTTAAAAAAAATGAAGACTTCAATATGACACTAAGTAAAGAATCCACTGGACTGCACTCGTCTCTATCTGATTGTTGTTGTTGTGTCAAATACACTTTCATTTGCGATAGCGGGCCAAATAAGGAAAGACATCAAGCTGAAGCGAATCAGTTACAATTATCTATAAATGAATTCATAAAAACACAAGAGATAGGAAAAAATTAGAGTCTCATTTTAAAAAGACGATAGAATAAAATACCACTAAAATGTTAATTGTTATTTTTCTTAGCATTATTTTTGGTTTTTGTACTGGTTTTTTTTTATTCACTTTTTGTACAGTTTTGCTTCTCGGTGTTAAAAAAAAACATGGCTGTAATTTTTATGAAAGTCTTACATCATTTCAAACACATGTATACTCAAAACTAATAATTTACTCATTTTATGAAAATTTGAGAATTCGGAACCTTATTCTTTGTTCTGTTATGTTTATTCTCTTAAGAGTACTAGGACATCCGCGTAGTTCTGGAACATTAATTCTAAGACTTCTCGTTTTTCTGATACATATCTTTGCAAATTATTAGTAGAGCTTACATTTCTAGTATGCCTAATAATGATATTTCAAATTCTCTATTGAACTATAAAAAAAAAATTGATCAAAAAGTCTTTTTTCTCCTTCTCATTTGAATATGGACATGTTTTGCGAGATATATTTGCATTTAGGTGCCATTTTAAAGAAAACTATTACGCATTATGGCTCCATATTTTTTTATGCTTCTATATAAAATAACAGGTCAATTGAAAAGTCCCCGGCCTACCATAGTAGAACACATTTTTTTGGCAAAATTAGTTTTTTTATTCAACATAATTCTCTTCAAGGGTGATACACTGATTATAGCGACCCTCCAACTTTTCGATACCATTTTTGTAGTACGATTTGTCCCTTGCTTCAAAATAGGCCTCAGTTTCGACGATCACCTCTTCATTCGACGAAAATTTCTTCCCAGCGAGCATTCTTTTGAGATCTGAGAACAGGAAATAGTCGCTGGGGGGCCAGATCTGGAGAATACGGTGGATGAGGAAGCAATTCGAAGCCCTATTCATGGATTTTTGCCATCGTTTTCACTGACTTGTGACACGGTGCATTGTCTTGGTGAAGCAGCACTTTCTTTTTCTTCAAATGCGGCCGTTTTTCGGCGATTTCCTCCTTCAAACGGTTCGATAACGCTATGTAATAGTCGCTGTTGATGATCCTTCCTTTTTCAAGGTAGTCAATGAAAATTATTCCATGCGCATCCCAAAATACAGACGCCTTAACCTTGCCAGCCGACTGTTGCGTTTTCCCACGCTTTGGATCGGGTTCATCGTGTGCAGTCCACTCGGATGACTGTCGATTGGACTTTGGAGTAAAATGATGGAGCCATGTTTCAACCATTGTCACATATCGACACAAAAACTCGGGTTTATTGCGCTTGATCATCTTCAAACACTGCTTCGAATCATCAACTCGTCGTTGTTTTTGGTCAAAAGTGAACTCGCGCGGCCCCCACTTTGCACAGAGCTTTCTCATACCCAAATATTCGTGAATGATAGGATGTACACGTTCAGTTGATATCTTTAAAGTGTCTGCTATTTCATTCCATTTCAATTTACGGTCATTCAAAATCCTTTTGTGGATTTTTTTAATGTTTTTGTCGCTAACAACCACTTTTGGGCGTCCACTGCGTTCACCGTCTTCGGTGCTCATTTCACCACGTCTAAACTTAGCATACCAATCCTTGATTGTTGATTTTCCTGGGGCAGTGTCCGGAGACTCGGCATCAAGCCAAGTTTTTGCTTCAACTGTATTTTTTCCCTTCAAAAAGCATTATTTTATCAACACGCGAAATTCCTTTTTATCCATTTTTTTCACAATAACAAAAGTTGCTTCACTCAAAATGCTATAATTCACAAACTAATGATCCGACAGCTGTCAAATTTATACACGCATCTTTTGAGGGTTAGGGCTAACTAAAAAACATATGGATTTAATTCTAGTAGCGCCATCTATGTGTCAGGCCAGGGACTTTTCAATTGACCTGTTACTCATGCATATAGTGAAACTAAAATATTTTTTCTCTAAATAATACCTAATTTTTAAAAAATAATTTTGTGTACGAAAAAGGGGGGGAAATTAAATTTCCAAAATTACGAAGTTCTATCTTTTTTTCAAAGAAAATATACAATAATATCATCAAAAAATGGGTTAACTTTATTTTGTGTATAGTTTTCTACACGACGAGTAAAATATATTGTATATTTATGGAACATTATTTTTGAAAATGGTAACTAAATACAAACATATCTTGCAAAACTTGTCCATATTCAAATGAGAGTGAAAAAAAATCTTTATGGCTAAGAAATTATTTTATAGTTCAATAGAAAGATTGAAATATCATTATTAGCCACACACAAAATTTTACCTCAACAAATATTTTACAAATATATCACAAAAACAAGGAGTTTTGGACTTAATGTTCCAGAATTCACGCGTATGTCCTAGTACCCTTAGGTAGAACATACTATTCACATTATAAAAAGAGAAAGAAATAAACACAAGTAAAAGAACGAATTTTTTAAACATGGGTTTTCTTTCTAACTTCACACTTTGCGTAACATAGTTTTTTTAAAAACCTTAAATTTTAAGTAACATTCATTTTCAGTAACATTCGTCTGTCTTGAAAATGGGGAGCAATGTTGCGAACATGAGATAAGGCTTCCTTGTAAAGCTTCTCTTATAAAGGAAGATATATTTTTAAGGAAAAGAAGCTTCTCTTAAGGAAGAGGTGTCACCAGTTAACAAAAGAGTTTAACTAATAACCTCTTCGCCTTGGAGAGAAACTTGGCGTAAAATATAATTCTTTAAATAGTTAGTTTTGATTAATTATTTTATATTAATTTTAATTAAATTATCTTATTGTCATCCAAAACAATCCTGTATAGAAAATTTCAACTCAATTGAGTGCTTTAAAATGTGAGAAAAAATCTTTAGTTTTCACCCAGACATAGTTACAATGTGAGCAGAAGAAAAACCAATAAAAAGTATATCAAAAAATTATTTCTTAGCAAAATATTACAAATATTCTAATAAAAGAGGTTGATATTTTGAAGTGTGCCAGAATTCCTGAATAGGTGAAGTAACACTCAAATGCTACTTTTACTTTTCTTTTGAATAAGTGTTAAAAGAATAAATTACTTCACAGAAAGCACAAATCAACTTTTATCTTCCTCTCAAAAAATTATTTAGCGAAGAGACCAATTTTCATATTATGTTGATGATGCTAACTAAATTTTATATGTGGAGGAGAATACGGTTCTGACAACCTGATGAAGTTTCCATACAGTTGTGCAACAAAGGATTATATTCAAAGTTTAGACATGAACAAAACATTCAGAAATTTACACTATACAAAAAGGCTATATTTTACTTTGCAAAAAGTCTAATATTTTAAATGAAAGTAGCCACATTCTATCTTAAAAAATTTGTATGAGTTTGAAAAATGCTCTAATGATGTTAGTAATCATTGATAGATTAATATTTAAAGTAAATAGACCAAGAATTAAACTAAAAATGTCTGACTAATCACAATGTGTATAGCATGAAAATGAACTTTGAAAATAGTTACAAAATAAATATGTTCATATTTACATAATATTTTTATAAACATTTTACATCTATAACTGTTAATTATAAATGTTATCAATCATAAATTCTAGTTATAAATATTATGAATTGAACAATATGCATTTAAGCAACATGTGATCCTTGCAAAATTACAGAAACAGAACTATTAAATTAATTTTGTACAGTTAATAATATATATATGTTCATATATACATATATATATACATATATATACATATTATATACATATTACATATACATATATATATTATTATACATATACATATTAATATATATACACTCTATAACAAAAACAAGTAATATAAGAAAAATTTAAGTTAATTTACTTAAGTCAAGAAAGAAAATTTTTATTTCAGTTACATTTTATTGAATAATTATAATAAATATACATACGTCTATACATATGAAAGAATCACAATATTAAGTGGCAAAAGAAATTTTTTTTCAGAGATCTACACGCTTTGTCACTGACGGTATTTATTCCTAATTTTATATCCTGCTAAATATCTTATGTAAGAGAAATTTTTTTTTCTCCCATATAAAACTAAAATTAATTATTTGAAAATCAAATAAAAAAATTTTATGCTTCAACGAGATTCGATCCGATGGCATGAAGATTCTTCTCCGACGCTATACCAACTTTTCCATTGCAAGACAAATGACGTAGTTAAAGCTTTGGCTTATTTCTCAATATATCCGGTGAATTAATTGGTTGAAATGCAGTTTAGCCCAACCACCCTTGGAGACAGGAATTATTTGGAGATATTTTGCCAAATGTAGTTACCCTGGTCCATTTCGCAGACTTAACGTTCAACCAAAAAAAAAAATCGCCAAGTTTAGCAATTTTTGAAATCGCACCAAGTGGTTGGGCTAAACTGCATTTTCACCCAATTAAATTTAATTAATGCATTAATATTTGAAAAAACTGTATTAACATCAAGTGTTATCCGCTACAAGTTCAAAAAATGTATTTGAACTTGAGTGAATGAATAAGAAATATTTTATTAACGATTGAAAATTTGAACAAGATATATATATATATATATATATATATATATATATATATATATAT
>BMAW01030190.1:438667-472773 GCA_019974015.1 Nephila pilipes | reverse complement strand
TATATATATATATATATATATATATATATATATATATATATATATAGGTAGAGCGTGAGCTAATAGTAGGAATTTAAAAACGACATACAAAGAAGGAGTTGCCCGATTGTAATGAAATTTCGTATGCAAAGGCATTTGAACCGAATATGCAAATGATTAAAATTTGGTGTTCAATGAATGAATAGAAGGAGCTACAGTGCATCGGAACTGCACACTCAGCAGGTGTATGTAAGAAGCGATTCTCAATCTGACGGTCAGATTTTCTGTTGTATTGCGATTTAATATACCGTTCAACGACTGAGAAATGCCTCGCCGCAGGATTGGAGCTCATTACGAGCAACTGTCAGAGTTTGAAAGAGGTCGTATCATTGTAATGAAAGAGACAAGTTGGGCAAATTGGAGAATCGCTCGTCATATGGGTCGAAGCGATTAGAAGATGCTGTCGAGAAAGGTTGGACAATGGCAGATTTTAGCGTCAGGAGGGTAGCGGTCGACCTAGAGTCCCAGCAGATCAGGAGGACAGAGTGACTATCAGATCAGCTGTCACAACACCTGATTCATCTTTATCAGCCATCAGACCTGCAACCCGCACACGAGTGTCTACCATAACCATTCACAGACGGCTGATAGAGTGAAATCTAAGCTCGTACTAACCACTATGCCACCTGACACTCATCCCTGCACACTGCCCATCCAGATTACAGTTTTGTTTGGCTCAATCAGGTTGGAATGATGCTGACTGGGGACGTATAGTGTTTAGCGACGAATCCCGATTCCAACTGTGTCCTGGCGATCATCGAAGACGTGCCTGGAGACACCCAGGGCAGCATGTCGATCCTGCTTTCACTAATGCACGTCACACAGGCCATCAACCAGGAGTTATGGTCTCGGCAGCCATTTCCCTTGATAGCCGGGCCCCTTTGCTCTTTATTAGAGGTACACTTACAGCACAGTGGTACATCGACAACATTCTGAGACCTATTCTGCTGCTGTTCCTTTAGCAGTAGCCTAGCCTTATTTTTCAGCAAGATAATGCCAGACCACATACGGCAAGTGTTGCTGTGAACTGTCTCACAGCTTGTCGAAAACTTCCTTGGCCAACCAGATATCTCTCCAATCGAGCATGTCTGAGATATGATGGAAAGGTGACTGCATATAACAGGAAATGTTGATTACCTAGCCCGACAATTTGAGCAAATTTGGCCAGAAATACAGCAGGAGACCATCAGGGAGCTTTATCACTCTATGCCACGTCGTGTGGCAGCTTGCATCCTGGCTAGAGGTGGGTCAACACCTTATTGAGCTGGTAAATTTGTAACTATGTAACTCTAAAATAAATCATTAAATTTTTCTTAAATTTTAATCATTTCCTATTCTATACATAATTTTCCTATCCATCAATTTTTGTCTTCATCAGACAACTCCTTTTTGGAGCGTCGTTTTTTTTTTTTTTTTTTTTTTTTTTTTTTTTTTTGTTATTTAGTATATATATATAAAGATTATAATAAATTCTTCATTGGCTCGTTTTTATTTGCATATTTTAGAGTATTTAATTTTGTTCCATGTGTTTGCTTTCTTCTTTTTCGTTTCTCTCTCATTCGCAAATGCTTTTTTTTTCTTACCTTATTTCTTACAGTTGAAAAGAAATACGCTCGCGTGTGCACAGCTTTTATAAAACAATTATTATCAAGCCTTACAAAATTAATAAGATCCAAATATCAATGCGTACATTGCTTCCCTTGAAATAAGTATGTAATAAAATTTTGAAAAGTGTAGTCCAGAAGTTTTCTGATTTTTATATCGATACATTCGGGGTATGACAAAGAGGAGTATGAATTGATTGATATTTAACTAACAATGAATCGATTGATCTTTTCATCACAATCTTTTTTTTCAAGTGCCTCATAGTCATGTTTTAAAATCTCTAAAGTACCTTTAAGAAACTTGGCGACTTAAACTTTTCTTGTGTGTGTATGTGTGTGTGTTTTTCTTTTCTTTTCTTTTCTTTTTTCCCCCTTCTTCTTCTTTCTATTCTTCCCTGGTGAAAATCTACATCTGTAGCTATAACATTCCGAATTCAACAAAAACGTTAGTTGATGTGGAGATTTTATCAACAGATTTATATTTTGTGTAAATAGAAGGAACTTATATTACAACACCAGCCATGTTAACTAAAATTTGCCTGATTTTTCAATCCCTGTTCATGGCAAAGTAAATGAATTCATTTCCCGCCATTGATATTATTTCTATCTCTTTTTAATGAGAAGGAAAGTAAATTACTACTGCATTCGAAATTAATGTGTTGGCCCCAGATATGCTCATAACTTTAACAAAATAATAAAATAATAATTAATAAAAAAAATAAAAATAATCAACGTAATGCATATGCAATTCATTAATAGCAAATATCATTGCAGTTCTAGCATCATTCTTACATCTCTTACCACGTAGCTAATACAAGATAACTAATTTTGTAACTAGAAAGAATTAGATACTATCTCATAGTTATCGCTTTCAAAAAAACAAATTTCTGGATCTGTCTTCATTGTTCGAAGAATTTTCATAAAAGTATTTCGAACATTTTTTAAGCATTCAGATCTTCCTCTGAAAAATAATATTGCTTAATGAAGGTATTTTTCCGAAACTATTCGTCAAATATATATATATATATATATATATATATATATATGGATTTCTTAAGGATTCCTTGGAAAAATTGTATACTCCAGGGGCAAGGGTTGGCAACCTGTGACTCGGGAGCCACATGTGGCTCAGTAGAATCATATTTGTGGCTCTTGAATAATTTAACAGTATTGAAAAATTAATTGCAATATTCCTATTGTTAAACAAATTTTAATATTCCTGTGCACACGTCAAAATGCGCGACAGATCTCATGCATGTAAACCTAACTTTAGCTAATCTTGCTCTCCTTTCTCGCCGACGAGACACTTCGCTACGTAGAAATTAACGTATTAGCGATTGACTGCTGTATTCAAACAATCGTTACTGAGGTTATCGAAGTTAAATTTTTGTATGTGACAATAGCTATTGATATCAGAAACGGAAGTGACAAATTTAGTAATGTGTTATCGACTGTTTTAAGATGGCAATGTTTTTTTTTTTATTTTATTTTAAGTTTAATATTAAAGAAAAAAAACATGATTGACAAATAATACATTTTAATATCCAATAAAGTAATTTTAAAAACACTATTAGATCTTTATATAGTACTGATACACGAATGAATAATAATGTCTTTTTTTTCAGTCACACTCGAGAAAGTTACACTTTTTTACTATGACAACACAGAAAAATTAACGTAAAATTCAAAATGAACAAAGTGAATTTAAAAGTAAATGGACCGAAAACTACACATTTATAAAAAACACACTGGGTGAAACTCTGCAATGAAAAATTATCAAATAATAGAGCGTCATTTTTTTTAACAAAAAAAAAAGAATCTTTTTTTTTTGAAAGTATGTTCTCGGAGATGAAAAAAGGCAGCAGTGATGAAATTACTTCGCTGATTGCAAAAAATCAGTATCATTACTTAGCTGCTGGATGTTATACTCTTCTGCTAATATTGGAGCTGCCAGTTTTTGCTGTTTCTCAGGATATAACCAAGTATGGAAAACCCTTCATCGATGAAGATTGTGTTAAAAAAATGCTTTTTAAACAAGGATGATCATCTTTTTCAAAATTTTAAAACTAATAATGACATAAGAATAAACTAAGAATGACATAATGAATGAAATTAACAACACTCCATTGTAAGCAAAACCAATCGCTTGAGAACTGTTCCAGATGGGAAAAATATAACAAGTAAGCAAATTGAAGACTTAAGTAAAATCGTCTGCATTTTTCATTGCGTGTGATGAGTCATGAGATGTAATGGATGTTAGCACAAGTTACATTAACATGTATCCGAATCAGGTTTTCGTGAAGAAGTATTAGCTTTTGGTTTGGTTTGGTTTTCTTAACGTCGCTCTAGAAGCAACACGAAGGCTATTGGAGACGCATCTCGTAATTTTGAACCTTGGCCAAGTGACGAGGACGACACCTGAACTGCACCCCATATCCAAAATTCCTCACCACGACAACGGGAGGACTTGATGTTTCGACGGATTTTATGTGCATCAGCTCAGGCTACACAGTGGGTCTGTAGCGGCATCAAGGCTCGAATTCGCTACTCGACGAAATCTACCGACTGCGAGTCCAAGACCATGACCATTAGGCTACCACAGTCGGAAGAATAATTAGCATTACTGCTCCTTAAGGGTCAAAATCGTTGTGAAGATATATGTACTGCTATTTTGGAAAACTTGATAACAGATGAAATATACCTAAATAAATTGCTTTCTATAGCTAATGATGCATCATTATTATATTTAGTGCTCCATTGAGCACTAAATATAACGGGTAAAATCATACGTTTTGTTTAACTCTTCGAAGAAAAGGTAGATCGTGACGTGCTTTCGTTTCATTGCGTGATTCAACTGGAAGCATTTTGCGTACAGACGTTTCCAAAATAGATTTGATGAGTTATGAATTTCATCACTAAGACAGTAAGTCAAACAACGGCAAAAGGACTTTCTCACAGATAGTTTTCTGGGTTATTAGAGGAAGCAAATAGCCAATGTCCTGGTCTTCTTTTGCATAACAAAGTGTATTGGCTGCCCACAGACTCAGTATTGAAACGTTTCGCTTCGTGCCTTGACCTTATCAAGACATTCCTACTTCAAAAAGAAATTGAATATCCTAAGTTAAGTTGATAAAAGGCTGAAAAACTTTTATTTTCCGTTGATATGACATAACATTTACAGGAATAAAAAAAATCTACGAGATAGAAGTAATCTACGATCTATATATATATATATATATATATATATATATATATATATATATATATCTTTTAGAAACGATACTTTCATTTGAACAACAATTAACATTATTTGTTCAAGAAATGAAGAATGGTTACTTACTACATTTTGAAACTGTCAGAGATTACAGAAACAATTCAGATTAAAATATTAAAGGAGCATTTTTTGTCACAACCAATGTAAAAAATCGAGAGTTTTTTTTTAATCATTCGTCTTAAAGATTTTAGACGAATTAAAAACCTGTTCTATATCATTTTTTATTTTAACAAAACTATTAGTGGCGGAGGAATGTGAGTTGAATTTTATACCATTCCTAATCATTGATAGAGCTCATATATGTTACATTTGTTAGATCTATGAACAGAAAATTTCATAAAGTTATAGTTAGAACTAGAAAACTTAGCTAGAGAGAAAGAAAAATTAGCTGTCAAACGCTGGAGGATAGATCTTTTAAAATGGAAGAAAGAGCAAGAAATTATATTTGAAACGGGGAACTACCTACCTGGTTGTTATGATTGAGTGAAAACATACACATTTGGCATCTTGACAATTTTCGGATCTTCTTAAGACTGTGAACAATTATTTTCGGATATGATCATTATTAAAAGCAAATCGAGGAAGTAGGCTTAATGATGAAAGTCTCGAAAGTTGCAAGAAATTAAAAAATTCTCATTATTCACCAAAGTTGGAACAACTTTGTGCCTCTACTCAATTTCAAAATTCCCTTCCCTTAATCAATTCCTCACTAACATTACATATTTGCGTATCTATTATTCTTTACATTTAATTTGTATTTTAAGCAAAGCTATGCAGGGTGTCTCCAAACTCATGAGCAAAAATTTAAAGGGTAATAGAAAAAAAAATCTAAACAAGCAATTTTTACCTTACAATTCATGAGTGGAGACAAAGCGGTGAACCGTTAGACGATGCTGTAATGGAAAACGTAAAGCATGAGTTTTCAGAAAAATCATTTCTACTTGGATTTCTACCCACGTACAATAATCAGGAAAAGGCTATAACCTAAAAATTTCTTGAAGAATGCTTGTGGTTTCATTAATCGTATGACATACTGGGTGATTATAACTGATAAGCAAAAATTTAAGGTGTGATAGGAAACACTTAAACAAGCAATTTTCACCGTATAATGTGTGGTAAAAATTGTTTGTTTAGATGTTTTATATCACCCCTTAAATTTTTGCCAATGAGTTTCAAAAAATCCTGTGTAACCTACAGAAATTAAGTTTTTTCTCTTTAATGTAATAGTAATAAAAATGTTTATCCATTTTTTTTAATATGTTGATTATATGTTCTGTAACTATGAAAAATAAAATGTTTTAGTTTCGCACTGAAAACATGTTTCACAGCAAATAACCGTTATGTTATTTTTTCCAATAGTACCGATTATTGTACTTATATTTGACTCTTTAAAAAAGTAATTTACCATATCGAGAAAAAAAAATGACTCTTAACTCCAGAAAGGTTGCCGACCCCTAACGTAGGGGTATGATTACCAGAATTTGAAAATCACTATTGCAAGCAAATACGTTTTTAAAAAATGTTGATGATCCGTTGATGATTAAACTGAAAACTGAAGCCACTTAAGGGAACATTATATATATATAATGTAGGATTTTCCAGCTAGTTATCAATTTATTAACTGTTTTTTTTTTCAATGATATTGAAAACTAGTTCTTCAGTTACTCAATAGATGGCACCACGAATCAGCGTCATGTGATAGCTCACGCAGCATCCCTTATTCCTGAACAAAACCGAGTAGTGTTTAGTTCTGGCTCCATCTTCTCTCTCTTCTCTTCTCCACCTTCTCTCTTCTCCTGATGTAGCTTAACTCGAAACGCCAACGCGATTTCCAACGCCCGATGGCCGATATGCGATTAAATTGTGTTGTCATCTATCTTTCTCCCAGGAATTAGTTATGAAAATCGAAATAACTTACGTATAGTAATATTGTAAATATTCTTCATCTCGTCTATCCGTAAATGAAAGTAATGATTCCACGTCGAGCCTCATCAGTAAATGCCATCCCCGAACCTTTTCCCTAGATTCAAAAGTATTAGGAGGTGTCTTGGCCAGACGGATACCTTCTACAAAACTTATGGGCATTTGGCACGGGATGCCTACAAAATTTGTGGGAGATTCGCCCGAGATAATTACAAGAAAAAAATTAGACGCCCGCCCAGAGATCAAGAAAATTTCCCGGATGCAGATGTTAATGTGGACATATGCCTCTGTAGCAAGAATAACCAGTATACGAGAAATATGATGGTCTCGAACCGGATGAACATAAAATAAGGATCTCCAATATTTTATGTTGTTGCCAAAATGATGGAAACATCAATAATTAATTATTAATTAGGTATAGTAAGAACCAGTTTCAATCTCAAGAATATTTAATAAACATCTTGACATCAAAACAATTACACAGAAGTAAAATTCAAAAAAGACCCAAAAAGAACACAAAAACTGAAATTTAGTTGTTTAAAATTTTTTGAGTACTATGAATAAAATATTTGTATATGTCTGTAAATGTAAACTATGAAAAAATTCAAGAATTCTTCACACCTAAACTACTAACTAGTTCTTTGTAATCCTTATGTTGTGTGGTAAATTTGTTTTTTAAATAGAAGATCTGTTAAATACCATAAAAGTACTGGAAATTAAAAATGCTTATGTTTAAAGTTTCAATTTTTACAACCTCATAAATTTAAGAAACTCCAGAAGAAATTCTCATTTTTCCAGATGTGAATATCAGAAATCATTTAAATCCTTTTATAAAATAAAGATCTTAGTATGCCCAAGATGAATGCCAAACATTTCTCTCCAAATTGCGTAAAATTTTAGGAGAAAACAGGATTCCATGATCGGAAATAATATTGCCGCTCTTAGAATCCTGTTATCCTTTGCGATACCCAATGATGCCAGGCCCCGAAGTTGAGTTTTTATTTAATTGTAAAGACTATAAGTTAATTGTTTTAGCTTCCGTGATCTGTAGCGCTAGCTTCAAGAGTTCTCGCACAAATATTTGAATGAAGACATTGGTCGGACTACAGAAAACTCCCAAGGCTTTCTTGAAGTTTCTTAGAAGTCGCTGGAAAACTTTCCATATCTCCCTTGCTTGGGATTTAGGAGCTGTTGATTGTATCAAGAGTTAGAACTTGTCTACATCTTCAACAATTTTATATTCGAGTTTTCCCTTGAACTTGTTCCAAAATCTATTAGCTTTGCGGAGAATTGATGGGAAGTTATTTTCGAAAGGCGAATCGAATTTTTACGTCGAACATCTTATATCTATGGTTAAGTTTTTCCTTTTGTTCTGAAGCGTCGAAGTTCAATAAATTCTGCAATTCCCAGATAGTTAATTAGAATAGCATTCTATAGTTCGAATTCTTTGCTAAATGCATCTTAATTGCATTTTGATTCAATCATTAATTTTAAAATTGAATCATCAGTTTCTCTTAATTTAGTAATCTTTTTTTTTTCATCAGTTCAAAAATGGTTTCGAGAGTACTTATATCCATAGAAACAGTTCCTGCAATTTCATGCAACTGGTTCACGGCTTTATTAAAAGTTGTCTTCAAAGGCGTGCATTTGAATTTCAAGGCATCCGTGTTCTACTTTTGAAAAGATTCATAACGAAAGTGTTTTTCTAGCACTCGTCGCCCACATGTGGGGCGTCAAAAGAAATGTTATATCAAGTAGATTAGAACTCGTGTATCAGTCGATTAAACAGAGTAAGTTCGATAATGTGGCTACGATTGCATCTCAATATAAATAACTAAAATTTATTAAAATTTAACTATTAATACATTGAAAGAAGCTAAGTATTTAAATAGTTCACTCTAAAATAATGACTTGTAAGAGATGCAAATGTAAATCAGATAAAAAAAAATTATATAACAACTAAAAAATCTAAAATTTAAAACCTTAAAACCAAAATTTAAAAAAAAAATCTGTGAAGGAACCAGAATTTTTTTAGAGAAAGTCAAGTGAGAAAAAAGATATATATAATATATATATTGGTAAAAACGGCACCGGTCATGACGATGGAACATATATGATTAACCCATATCTGAAGTAAACATTTCCTCACCTCAATCTGAACTATATACACGGGGTCTTCAAAAAATGCTTTTGACGATATTTCGCTAGTTATGTTTGTACTGTATTAAAATGGTGATAATAGAAAAAAATTGCAACACCTTGACAACTATTAACCTGCTAGCTATTTTGTGGAATTCCAGCTACACAGTACAAATGCGCTCCATGATCGAAGTTAACTCTTTAATCACGCATGCAACTATATGGCATTGAAACTTTGAATACGAAACGATAGGTTTATTTTTCCAGATGTTTTGATCATTTTTTGCTCATGTATTTCATGTGCATGCGCTGCAAGTATTTTTATTGTCTTTGACGCCCTGCTCACGAGAAAGCTACTACATACGCAGCTATTGCAATTACGTGTTTCTAGGGTGCAACCTTTTTATTAAATGCATAGTTTAATGGAGTGGCGATCGTATTATTCTGTAATTATTCATGTAGGGATTCTTTTTTTTTTTTTTTTTTTTTTTTTGCGAGCAAAGTATTCGATTATTTTTACTCATTTACTGTAACTTAAAGTGGCATTTCCTATTCCTGGACATATCAGCCAAGATTATGGTGGCCTATTAAAACGGTTCCAACCGTATTAAGTAATTCGTTTATGTTTAAAATGGAAAATGTTATAACATTTTATCTCAAGTTTTCGAATAAAGAGCAGAGATATTTAAAAAAAATGGTTGAAAAAAAATATATGAAAATGCGAATTCATTTATTATAATTAAATATTTGTTCATTTAAGTATGCTACTGTAAAGGAAAAAGTGTCAAAAATGTTTTACAAATAAAATACAATATGGATCTTAGTATTACTTAAGTAAATTTTTAACTTCTTTACACAGATATAACTCTTCATAGATAGTTAATAATCCTTTTCAATATGTGTTAAAGTCCTGTTTCAAACGATTACAAAATACGAAATGTAGGAAACAAAAAAAAAACATTTTTGTGTAATTTCTTGTGAAATAATTCTCGCTCTGTAAATGCATGTTGACTCACAACAAAAATTCTACGAATAATAATAATATGCTAACTTTTGACCAAATTTTTTTAATCTTTTTTAGATTCCTAGAATCTATTCATTTCGAGATTTAATTTAATGTGCAAATAAATATCTGGATAAATTCGAAGACAAATCGAAGGTTTTCGTCGAGTGATATGTTCGAGCCTTGATTCCACTAAAGACCCGCCGTGTAGCACTTATGTACCCGATGTGTAGCACGCCGACTTATGCACGTTAAATCTGCCGTGGCTCAAAGTCCTCCCATTGGCGTGGTGTGAAAGTTAGGAGAGGGAGTGCCAGCTCAGGTGTCGTCCCCGTTACTCGACTGAGTTTCAAAATTACGAAGTCCGTCGCCAATAGCCCTCGAGTTGCTTCTACATTAAAAAAACGGACAACAAATTCCTTTTGTTCTCTTAGCTATTAGGAGTAATATGGACGAAGACTGAATCATAGTAATATTTATTTATTGTTCTAGAATAATACAGAAAATTTGTGCATTCTGGGATCCTGTAAAATGCACATGATCATTCTGTTACTATACAAATTTATGAATTATAACATAAAGGATTATAAGAGAAAATTACATTATAACATAACAATGTACAATTTGAACATTTTAATACCTTTTTTCCTATTCAAAACTGAAAAGAACAATTTCTTTAAAAAGATTTTCATTTTTGGTGGCAGTGTGTCTCGAGAAAAATCATTTACTCAAAAGCACTCAATAAAGCTCTGTCACCATTATTCGAGTCTTTCGAACCATTGAGAAATTTTTTCGAACAAGTGTTAACAGGAGCCCTAACGGCGTTAAGGTTATTGTTAAGACATGCCATTTTAAATTCGTTAACCTAATGTTGATTCTCCTACTTTCCTCTTGAAATTTAGACTTCTGAATTTATTTGAAAGCAATGAAGTTCACTTGAAAGAACAAAGAATAATGAAAATCTTAAAAAAAATTACATTTTCTTTCTCCGATCTTTAAAAATAATTTTTAGAGCCGGTTCAAATTATTCGACTGTGGGTTTTTAAATTTTTTTAAAGCATATTTTATAAAATTGGAGGAAAAATATAATATTGCTAAGGCCTTCATTATTGTTTGCTCTTTCTGTTTCCTTTCATTGCGTTCAAATAAATACAACAGCCTAGGTGTCAGAATGAAAGTGGAAATTCCATTGAACTATAGATACGGCTTCTTAATAAGAGCATACTTGCAAAATTTCATCCTATCTCTTAAGCTCGTATTAAATTTAAGAACAGGAAAATATCATCGGAATTTAAGCAACTAATTTTATCAAAGATTTTAATTGAAGTTAGAAATAAAATTTAGACTTTTCTTTTGGAGGAGCAATGGAATGCATGGAAAGAGGGCATGCCAAAAATTGAATACTCAGAAAATTTAAAAGAACAGTGCTGCCTCTCGCCAAAAAAAAAAAAAAATACCTTCATAACGACATCTCAAAGCCCACTAATTGTTGCCAAAACTTATTGAAGGGAAGCAACGAGGTGACAAGTATTGTCCTGTTGTAATAATTTTTTAACCCTTCTTTCCAGTTTGGTTACTGGATTTACACAAGTTGCGTTCAAGGACAGGATACCTATAGAATGCTATTTACACTTATTGTAGTTAAACACACTGTTGGTCCTTGAAATTGCAACACCATAAAGGAAAGCAAATACAAAAAAAGATATTTATTATACGTTAATAGTATGGCATGAAGACAAAATAATTAAATTTACTAGAAGCTGAAGGGTTTACAGGGGTGCGAAATCAATAGCAACAGCTGCCACCCCTGGCAGCTAAATCGGCCTTTACCCAGTTCGGCATGGAGTCGAACTGGGCTTAGATGACAGAAAAGGGCAACTCATTCCACAATGCTTCAAGTCTATGCTACACTTCATCAACCGTATTAGCTGGAGAGGGGTGGCAGGCCGGTTTGTCAGCAGCCCATGATCAAATGTTTTCAATGGGTGACAAATGTGGAGACCGTGCAGAACAAGGCAACTATCGAATTCCCTGTGTATCGAATAAGTTCGGAACTCGGCGTGCAACTTATGGTCTTGCATTATCTTGTTGGAGTTTGGTCGGCCTCGAAGATAGAGCACAACAACTGAACGTGGGATGTCAGAAATGTTCCGATCTGCGTTCAAATTACTATCTATCCGAACAAGAGATGTGCGTGTCGTGTACCCAATGGTTGTCCATGCCAGGTGCAGGTCCCCTATGGCGATATCGAATGCAAGCAGGCGACGAGTGGTCTCCATGGAGCTTCCAGACATATATACGGCTCTCAGAATACTGCACGCAGAACAAGTACTCGTCTGAAAAGATGATATTGTGTCACTCCTGTATCCTTTGTCGTTCGGGGCACCAGTGTCGTCGTCTCTCTCTATGCTTCATTGTCAAGAGAAGCCTAAGTAATAGTCGCCATGTTGACAGTCCACAATGCTGCAAACGTCATCGCACCGTAGGAGCGAATACTGGGGATGCTACAAAATCGCCCATTTCCTGACTAATGGCCCGTAATGTGGTTGTACGGTTTTGTAGGGCAGACTCACAATATGTCTGTCGTCTCGAGCGTTAGTCGTGGGAGAGCGTGGAGATCCTGCATATCGATCAGTATGACTCTCAGCAACACATTAATTCAACATTCGCATGACAGTGATAAGATTTCGACCAGTGCAACGAGCGATATCACTGAACTATAATCCACACTCTCGATAGGCAATGATCCTGCCTCTATGGAATTTCGACATTTGCTGCTAAGCTTTTCTTCTTCTTATCCGAGGCATAAAACAATATTCTTTGCAAACTACGACATTACAAAGCGCTTTCCGAATGAGAAATCCACTACCTACCTTTTCTTTTATGCAGTGCTTCAGATGTCGTTTCTCCCTCCTGCGTCGTCTAAATGCATTGAAATACTAATGATTTTCAAAACCTGATCTCTTCTTCCTTTCATGTTATTTTGACATTCATCAGATCTTTCCTTCCTGGTGTTGCAATTTTAACGGCCAGCAGTGTACTCTCTCTAAAACTTATATTTAAAATCTTATAAAGTAATGTGCAAATATGATTTAATTGGTGTTAATCGTACGCTAGAAAAGGTAATACAATGTCTTTAGATACTACGTTTTAGTCGAACGTTTAGTTGGTCTTTCTTTTCCCGTCGGAAATTTTGTGTGTAATGAAATTGGCCACATTTCTTCCAAAACTATGGGACATAATACTTACTTTTGATTGGATAGTTAAATTAATAAACTCAGCTATTGGTTCCTAAGCATCCCAACCGGGGCAGAAAATGCAACCTGCAAAACTGTTGCATCTGCTGGGGATACTTATGGTTCCCAAGCGATCGGACTCTATAAGATCAAAGTTCATGGAAAATAGAAATGTTGCTTGAACTTTCACACGAGCCCAGCTGTCTTCAGTAAGGATATTGTCCGGACGATAGGGAAAGAGAGAGGGATCACTAACGAACTTATTAAATGTGGTCGCCGCATACTTCCACTCCAGTATTGGACGAAAGGATGAGAGAGAAAGAGATCACTAACGAACTTGTAAAATGTGTTCCTCTCATACTTCCGCTGCAGTATCATCGCGATTATACGAAATAATCAGGGAAGTGGACATGATGATTAGAGCGGGTTTAACGAAAATTTGTCTTTTTTGGTGTATTTGTAATAATTTTGAGGCACTAAGAGTGATATCCGAATCAATATTGGGCATAAATGCCAGTTTTTCTCTATCTATGGCGATAGTGGAAAGTTTTCAATTAACATTAACTTTAAAAAGTTTGTCACCACTATTTAACACAGAGAATGGTTCGTCACAGGAGCGAAGTGGGCAAAGTACTGCTTCGCCCCACATAAATACATATGGGTACATTTTTAAATCTTTGTGCACAATTACTGCAGGCGAAACATTTGGTTTCGGTTTAAGTGGTTACATAGGACAACTAAGTCACTCAAAGAGCTTGGCTGAATAGCTGTCTGCTTTTGTGTTGTCGAAAAACTATCCCGGTAATCTGAGAGTTTTTCCGAACATCAATACCACTTAAGTGATGATTAGGACTTAACACTAGATAACACGACAGTCTACATCTACTAGTTGCATACGCCCCTTACGCAAAAACTTGCGTTTGTTTAACTAAAGCAAATGGGAACTCAATACAATAGGAAAGGGATGCACATAAATTGTAGCAATGGCTCGAAAAGCAATTTTCTCCACAAATATTGTTCAGAACATTCCTCTTCTTATCATCACGATGATGCTAGGGGGAGTATGCGGCGGCTTTCTTCAACTACAACGGCAAAAGTTAAAATGCCTTAACAATTGGTAGAATCGGATATTTTGGTCCATAGAAAACTTGTCCGGTCGCTTTTTGTGGTAGTCTCATCTACTAGCTCAAAAAGTATTCCCCTTCGAGCTAATTATTAAGGCATTTTAACTTTTGTTGTCGTTGAAAAGAGCAATCGCACCCGTTCGAATTCCACGAAATTAGCTGAGTAAGTCACTGAATTCAAAACGGGGTCATTGCACGTCTGATTGCAATGACCAGGGGCCATCGCAAACTGCATTGAGTATGAGGGTTGTCCTATCTCTACCATTACCTTCACAAAACCATATAGATTCTTTTAAAGCTTTCTAAATAAATCATCTTTCTTTCTAATACTGCTTTACCTGCTACCTAACACTACTACGCATACTGTTTACCTGAATTTTCTAATCCTGTTTAACCTGTCAGGATGCTTCTAAAATATTACTTTATGTAAAGACTCCTTTTTTCTTTTCCACCAAGTTACACATAGGGCAATATTTGGAAGCATTGCTTTATCCAAATATTTTTGATATATAAATGAAAAATATTTAGAACATCTGTGAAAATGAGAGCCGTTCTCTTCGAAAAGTGATTATTAACACAGCCGAATATCATCCCTTGCTGTTTATCCATTCAGCAAAAATCGTTTGAAGTGAAGGGCAGTAGCTTTTTATAAAACTTGCTAATATGTAGGTATCGCTTAAATTTATTAATTTGATGCTTTTAGACATTCATGACACAACTAATAATAAAAATTAATTATATTGTTTCTAAATTGTTTTTTTTTTTCCAATTACAGTAAGAAAAATAAAATTATTCAAGTATATTGAATTATAATTAGATATTGAAAATTCATTTTTCTAAAGAAATTAAAATGCTCGCCACTTAATTTTTGTGAGTGCTGGTTATTTAGCATAAATATAATTATTTATTTGAATTATCTATTTCCATTATGTTAAGTAATTTTTTTTTAATACTTTTGATGTTTTTCGTACGTAATGCAGATTTTGATCTATGTTTACTTTTTTTCACACGGAGTTCGTTATGTTTAGTCTTTCTCACTCTTTACAAAAACACATACAGGAGAAAGCTTCTACAAATATTTTTAAAACGCATTGATGGAAAGAAAATAGTCGAAAAGTATACTCATAATTATATTTTGAAAGTACTCGTTATTAAAATTTCTGTTGAATAATAAATAATTTAAATAAGATCTTTTTGTTTTCAATTTCAATTGGGTAAGAATTGTTCTTAATACAAATGAAATTCTTATTAGAATTGTTTTTCTAATACGAATTTCACTCTTAGTATTTTTGTTAGAACCGGATATTTCAAAAAGAAAAGAAAAAGAAGAGAAGTCTAAGAAGTTCCCTTAGAAAATCCTAAGAAAAAACTATAGCATTGAAATTTGTTTCACTGTTACCCAATTATAATTTAGAAATGAAATTGCTTTGTTATTATTTTAATGCTACAGTAAAGAATGTAGTGTTAAGTTTAGCTGTGTTTTTTTCATTGAGTTTATTTATTTTTAAATAGCTAAATTTGGCTCGCAAACGAAAGGATTTTCTCAGTTTATAAATAATGTAAGTAATAAAATGTTTTACGTATAAGTAGATCTCTAATAGCTTTAATTTGTTTTGAATCATATTAAATTAATTTTAATTTACTTCTTGCATTTATTAATATGTTAATAAAATTCGTTTTGATTGATGAGAATTTGATTAAGGAAAATATTATAAATATCAAAAAATGCACAATTAGTTATCTTTCTGCTTCTGATATTCTAGATATGGTTTTAAAAATCTGGTTATATTTATATAATATTTTCATCACACTGAAGTATCTATCTTTCATATATCATGAGAGGAATAAGATTGGATATGACGGCCATCCTTCTTT
Source organism: Nephila pilipes (assembly GCA_019974015.1). Classification (NCBI taxonomy): domain Eukaryota; kingdom Metazoa; phylum Arthropoda; class Arachnida; order Araneae; family Nephilidae; genus Nephila; species Nephila pilipes. The sequence goes on along the minus strand of BMAW01030190.1, from coordinate 456,556 downwards.
TTTTTTTTTTTAACTCTATCTATAACAACTACTATCTAATTAAATAGTCACCAAATTCAAAATTCCAATACGTAAAAGAGAAGGACAACACTATTTTCTATCAAAGAATATACAAGATCATTCTCTCTCGAATCTTACTAAACTCAGTTAATCCTCCTCTACTTTATTATGTTCCAATAACAAAGTATTAACCTACTAAATTACTCATTCCAATTCAACCACTTCTCTGTTTTAGCAGATTCAACTCTTATTATTTTGATCGGAAGTCACTTCCAACTGCTTTCAATCTAAACAATTAATTACGATGAATCACTCCAATCTACAACATATATCAGCTAGTCATGTTATCCTTCGTCTCCCATCTATTTCCTTTCAGTCCCATTTTCTCTTACGTATCACTATATCTAACTCAATTCACACACGTATTATATTTATTTAATTTACCTAATCACATTTCATTTGATTGGCAAGGTGTTGTGATAATATATAATTCAAATTTCGAAAAAAATGCCCGAGATTAGTGAAGAGAAAATTGCGTGTAACCCAAGTCGCAAGCTTTTCGAATGATTATTAGTAGTAGATATTAATCGATGATACATCAGAGAAGTTTCCCCCACTCCCTTAGTAGATAGTGCAAAAGAAATACTCGACAAGTTTGATAAACTTAAAAGTTGATTTAAATCAGCCAATTTAACAGATGGTCACGCAATATGTCTTGTGGGTAACAAAAGTTGTAATGAAAACGATCATTTAGTTGCATGTTGTGAATTTTCATGTTTTGTTTTATTGATGATAAGAATGCATTGAGATCTTATGATATGGTTATGATTTTTTATGCTCGAGAAAGATATTCAAAAAAAATTGTCTATGCACATTTTACATTGTCTTTATTTTAAACATGAATAGATAGTAAGGGGCTTAGCTGATGATGCCTAAAATCTTGCTTTGTATGATATGTATTTTCTTTTTGCTGGCTTTGAGTGAGATTCTAATCCCAAGGAGAAACAAAAAATGAGGATAGGTCTTAAAAATAACGTTCACCAGTGACTCTCAAATCTTAATCTTTTGACTGCGAAGCTGAATAGCAGACACCAGATGTTTGTTGGTTGGTTGTAGCAGATGGGCTGCATGTAGCTCAAAGAAGTTGGCGGCAAGGAAGTGATGATGTTTTAGCAGAGGAATAGAGAGGAGGGGAAGTTGTAAGAAGGAATTAGAGAGAGAGGAAAGGAAAATGACTGTCATGGCTAACCGAATGGTTTATTGTATTATCTTGATTATGGAGAACATATGAGTTTTTAAATTTTATAATAGATAAGTGTGAAAGGTGTAAGAATACGAATTGTTGCTCAATTCCAATTTCATTGTCTTCGTATAATAGTCCTTCAATTAGTCTGAGCCATTTACTTTTTTCTGGTCATTTTTGTCTTCTTTAATTTTGAGCAGATTTGTGAGGAGTCGTGGGATTTTATAAAATATATCAGCAAAGCTTGGAAGATATCTTAGACTTCAATTAAAAACTAACGAATTAGTTCGTATTATACTACTACGTTTACATAGGTTTCTAATTATATCATTTTCGCCATTGATCAATTACTGTCCATTTTGGTGATGATTGTGATTGTTTATTACGTGGCACTGAGAAGCAACACGAGGGCTACGGGCCTCGTTATTTCAATTCTTGGTCAAGTGATCAAGACGATAATTGAGCTGGCATTTCACTGTCCAAATTTCCCGTCACGCCAGTGGTGTCTGTTTTGATATACAGAGTTAAAGTTTGAAATTTGGCAGGAAAAAAGACGCATTGTTTTCTACTTCTTTGGTAAAAAATATGTTGGTAGATTTTATATAAGAAAGAGTTCATATGATTAATTTCCTGATGTTATCAAACTATAAATTGCGTATACGTGCCGCCTTTTTTACAAATAAAGTCTAAAAATTGTTCTGCAATTTATAAAAAAAAAAGTTGGAAATAAATAGAAAGATACAAAGACCTTTTAGTTAACTAATAAAACACGAGCCGGTTAAACTGAATGAACAAATGTTGCTAAAAAGTTGAGGGAAGGAAGGAAAAGGATTGGAATGTTGATTTGAGATTACAATTTTTTTTTTTTCTTTTTTTGATAATTGTGTGCAACTCTGTTAGTTTAAAATATGCTTAAGTTTTATTTTAGAAATGTCACTTAAAAATAAATGGCTAATTCTTCCTTTCATAAAAATTTATAATGTAAAATGCAAGTAAGCAAGAAATTGTTTCGCATTATTATTTGAAAAAACTCTTTAACAGTTCTTAAGATTTCTTTTTAAAAATCTATTCTCATTTTTTCGCCTCGAAAATTTTTAATTAATTTTAATTTAAAAAATTAATTAATTAAAAAAAATTAACTAATGAGAATTCTGATTACCGAACACTTACTGTAAAGAAATATTACAAGCTCACACTCACAATTTTCAATATTTTACAAAAAGAGAGAAAATTTTATGGGAACTGTATTAAAATGTAATCATCATTTACATCAAACATATGCATATAAACTCTAACTATGTTGATCATACAGGAGTTTCATATACCTTTACAAAACATCTCGTGGAAAGATTACAATCTAAATCCAAATTTTATACGATTGAAATATTATTCAAGAGATTTCTGAAAATTTTTCATTCAGTATCCATAATAAATAGAAATAACTCTCCTAATATTTTATAATCATGTTGTAAATACTTAAAAAATGCAGCGGTTTTTCAAAAAAAAAAAAAAAAAAAAAAAAAACTTATAAATATCGTGTATATTCGAGTCAAAATTTAATTCGTCAACGAAAATAAAATATTTTAGACACTATTCTATTATTATAAAAACAGAGAAACAAACATTTAATTCCACAATTTCAATCTTAATTAGATGTTTACTATTTGTTGATTTTCTTGAATATCACCAGCGAATTCAATTGCAATCAAAGCTTACATTTTGGATCTTAGACTTAACCCACTTATCAATTTGTTCATTGAGCTTCTACAAATCTTTATCCCATTATTCCAAACTTTGTCAATACTTAATTTTCTAATAAGAAATTGGTTGAAAATGTCAAATATTCAAAACGATTCATAAGACTTGAACGTAGGTGAAAAGGCAACTATAAAAATTAATGGGGAAAAAATTGGGGCTACTCACTTGCATTTCGAAGACAATATTTAAAAATATTTTATTGATTGGTTTCCATAGTACATTGAATATAACATTTTTAACACTTTATATTAATGTTTTGAGGCTGATTGCTTTTTAAGATCATTTAACTTTGCTAATATTTCTCAACGTAACTTAATTATAAAGTGTTGAAGGTACCTACCACATATATTAAAAGCTTGGAAAGGTCACTAAGGTTTGATAATGTTCCTCCGTGAAACAATATTTTACGTAAAACGTTTCTGTTCAAAGCAATGCTAAATATGGGTAATTTAGAAATTAAAATGTTTCATTCGCAAGTATTTTTTTTATAAAAAAAAAAAGTAATAGATGAGAGATTTAAAAGAACGATCATAAAGAATCATATTCCGCTTCGAAATTTCTACAAATAAGATAAGAAATATTAAAAAGACTTCCTATGATTTTTTTCTTTTTACTTTCAAAGACATACACATAAATGTCTATTCTAGTAGTTTTTAAAACATTTTTATGTCTCGAAAGAAGCCACGATTTTATATTTTTAATTTATCTTCACCCTTTTCATTTTAATTCAATTGTTGGTTTGACTTATTGTTGGATAAAATTTATTTGATCAAATCTTATCTCTAATGCATGAAAGTAATCCCAAATATAACAAGTTAAATTTTATAATATTCAGGTCCCAAATTATTATCATTGCACAATAACTCATTACATATTATTAAAACAGATTTTTGAAAAATGACAAACAGAATACAACTACCACCTTCCATTTGTTTTAAGAATATTTCTTATTTTCACCTACTAACTTACAATTCATATAACTAACTACTTTGAAAAATGTGAGAAATTCTTTGTATTTTAGTAACTCATTCAGAATTAAAATAAATCAAATGTTTCGAAAACTCCCACAAATTATTTTCATTATGAATTTTTTATGATTCTAATATATCATTAAAAAAGAACTATTACGAAATCCCTTATATCCGGTATGAAACTAAATTAGTTTTATTCGTAATCAGTAGAGTTGACACCATTTCTTTTTCGGAAAAACAAGGGAATATCCTCTCACTTCTCTGAAATCAAAGTTATTTATTTTGATTTAATTTCGCCATTTACAGGTGGATGAAAGCTCGCTCATTCGTTCATCAGCATCATTTTTACAAGAACATGCATCATCTCAACTGGTAACAAATGTGGAAAGGAATGGTTTATTCAAAAGAAAAATCAAAAATGGATTGGGTTTTTTCGAAACTGGTATACTGGATCTTTATCTGTCTGTTATCCCTGGTAAGCCAAACTTGAATAATTTAAAATCTCATCTTTAAAACAAAATCTTTAAAATATACCAATTGTTATATTTTTAAAGTGCAGTTAAGTTTATGTGAAGTCGGGAAACAGAGATAAGATTTAACAGGTCAAACTCACGCGTCAAATATATTTCTGGTCCAACTAATATAATAGTTTCTAACAAAAATTTCACTTTTAGTATAGTTTCTTAACTTTAAAATTTCTTATCATTTAAATTGTTGATAATGATCCACAACATTCGCCAATGAACTCTTACTATTCGTGTTGATTCGGCGCGCCATTTCCCATATCAATAGCAGAGAATATTTTAGCAGCCACTAATAAAACGTGAAAAAAGGCTAACTTATAAAAAAAATTGAAATTGGCATTGCTAATTTCATTTTAACATGTGCTAATTTTTTTCCTGTTGAGTTCTTGAAAGAGTAAAATTATTCAAATGAATATTAATTAGCTTAAAGTAAGCGTACTTCCAAGCTCCTGGCCCCACAGAAGAAAGTAATATCAAGAAGGAAAAAAAATACCTTCTTCAAATTCCTAATGCGTTTTTATTTTCACAAGCAAAACATTCTAAAATATTAAAACGTTGTCAATGTTAACAACAAAAGAATTTAAAAAACCAGACGATTCTGCCATAAAAATCAGTTATTAAATTAAATATTAAAATAAAAACAACCGATAAATTATTAAAGTAGATAATAATATTCTACTCTGATATTAAAACAAAGCAAATGGTAAAATATTAAATTAAATATTTCTTAGCAATGTAAATGCACCTTAAGCAAACTAAATATAATTATTATAATCATAATGTATTATAATGTAAATCTTTTGAACTTAACACCCTGTACCCTTTATTTTATGCTCACGCCGCCATTTTTTTAGAACAACGTATTAACACAAATCTAGAACTCCATTTCTCTTAAAATGTGATGTTTAGTGAGCCCAGTGTTAAATATTCCACACAAAAATAATGCTTATTTACATGATACTTATAATTTTGTTTAATTAATATGTGGTTATAAAGTCAATGTTCGAGAAAAATATTGATTTTTTTTTTTAAGTATTATTTCGAGTTAACGAAGATTCATTTATTCTAGGCTCTAACATTCAGTAAGTATTTATCAAAACTGGATATACATATATATATATATATATATATATATATATATATATATACACACACACAATTGTATTCTCCTAGCCCAAACCGTAGCTCTATCTCACACAACCGCACGCGGATGCTTTAGTTTCTTTCTTCTGCCCCCTCCCCTAGGAGTGAGATGTTAGCTAAAATTCCTTCCTCAAGGGAATAGCTCTGAGTGAATGTTCTTAAATCACTTCACCAGTTGAAAATATAGGATTGTGAGTAACAAGAAGGCTCTGATATGAAAATTGGTTCTCAGTGTTTGGAATTGTTAGAAAAAATAAAGAAATTATAGACAATGCAAAAAAATATCATACTTTATAATTTTATATAGGTTTAGGAAAGAAACACTAATCACATATTTCACGTGAAAATCGCTGACGCTTAACTTTATTAAATGGCCAATCTACTTACCCTATTTTTCTTGTTCGGTGTTTGTATCACTGCATTCAAGACTTACTATTGCTATTTCTTTAAGATCCTTTTTTAGTTTTGTGGCAACTGGCGATCGTTCACCATTCTAGCTCCGTCTCTCTTATTACTATGAGAATGAGCCGGCAATTCTAGCAAGGCGAACCAACTGAAGTAAATTCAAGTTGTTCTGATACCGCTATATAAATAACAGTAGAAAATAGAGAAGCAGAGAGAAGATTCACCTTGAAGTTACTCGGTTCTGCCTTCCATTTTGGACTTTCTTTTTTATTATTTTGTTAGCTGACACCAGCTTATATTTTCCTGAATTTAAACTTCTTTTAAAAGTTTAAAATAAATTGTTAAATTTTGTTAAAATATTTGTTTTCAATTTTTCTTGAGTGATATTTAAATACCTTATAATCCGAAATCAATAAAAAGGAAACACTTTACGTTCGGAAATTAAATATTTTGCAACTGAATAAAAATTAAATTTAGGTTTTCAAAATAAAGCTGTAACCTTATGTAATATAGTACTTAATACATATGTATTTATGAATAGTATTTGGAGTATAGTACTTAAAAAGGATTCGGATAATATTTTCTAATATTCTTTCTTTTTTATTCTTAATTTTCTTCGCTGTCTGATAATTAAAATAATATAAATGGAAAATTTAATGTTAATATCTTAAGAATTAATGTAGTCTCCCATGCTAATTGTAAACAAGATGCTACTTTTATTTCTCAGAGTCCAAGATGAATGAACTCAGTATATTGTTATGAGCCTGAGATATTGTTATAATACTTCCCTACAACGCTATTTTTATAAAGAAGGAGAGACATTTACAGAATTGTCATCGAATACAGAGACCCCTCAAGATACCCCACAACATTGGTTGATAATTAAGCGTTTATTTTAGCTACTTGGCTAGAAACGTGGTGACTTTGGTGACAAAATTTTGTTTGTCGAAAACGCTAGGATCTTGTCATTGAAAGTGCTGCGACTGTTATTTAAAGTGCTGCTTTTGTATCTGTGTTGCTGATCTATGCAAGTACTCTTTTTGTCCCAATCTTGTCGCTAATTTATACAAGTGCTATGTTTTCTGGTTGTTATGTTAATGTGTCCAAGTTTTGCTACCTTAGTTCGTCTTGTCCTGAATATTTGGGAATAAAGCTTTAAATGCGATTACCCTACATGATGAACCCACTCGAGATCGGGGAACTTTTGTAACAATATCTCCACCTCGAAGACAAATATGAATGATATACCAAATATATTCTAAATTCCTTGAAACAATTTTCTTATTACAAATATTTGAATTTTTTTTCCTATTACAAATATTGAAACTCGGCATCAAGCCAAATTTTTGCTTCAACTGTATTTTTTCCCTTCAAAAAACAATATTTTATCAACACGCGTAATTCCTTTTTATCCATTTTTTTCACAATAACAAAAGTTGCTTCACTCAAAATGCTATAATTCACAAACTAATGATCCGACAGCTGTCAAATTTATACACGCATCTTTTGAGGGTTAGGGCTAACTAAAAAACATATGGATTTAATTCTAGTAGCACCATCTATGTGTCAGGCCGGGGACTTTTCAATTGACCTGTTAGTAAAACTAAGCTAAAATAGCTGACAAACATCGATATTTCTAAGAAAAGAGGGAATTAGAATATTTTTACTATGATATAAAAGAATAATCTCTACTCGATGTATAAGAATGCTATTAATGTGTGTCAGAGTTATTAAAACATAAAACATTACTAAGAACAACATAAGCACTATGATAAAAATCACAAGAAACAGTACTATTATCCAGAAGATAAATTTTTTTATAAAAAAGAAGAAAAACTACATAAATCTAAAGCTGCATATAGTGTGTCCCGTGTTACTTCTACTTTTTAAAATATAGCTCGTGGATGGTTATATGTTTGGCACCCTAGGATAAAATTCATACCAATACATCAAGAAACCCTGAGTATCCTGATTCTTGGGGAAAATATTAAGCCAAAAAGGTTTTTTGGCGCTTTGCGAAATATTTTCATTACAAAAATCAAAAGGAAAAACATGTTTATGTTATTATATTCCTATAAGGTACGTTTTATTATATTTTATGTGCAAAAAAATATACGATTTGATTATATATTTTTTGAATCTTTTTTGTATTAAAAAATGCGTTGAAAGGTTGCTTGTAGAATTATTGAGTGGCATGATAAACTTATGCGAATATATTATTGGATCTAAAATATTTATTCAGACCTAGTTGTACGTAATGTAATTGCAAATATGGTATAAATATGACATAATCACAAAATTATAAATAGTTATATGGAAAATATATACACATGTATTCTAAACGTTATGCCAAAAGATATTCGATAATTGATATTTAACATACGATGAATTAAAAAAAAAAAAAAAAAAAAAAATAATTTCAGCATTTAATTTAATTAGAAAGCAACAATTTTCAAATTTTAATTTAATTTTCAGAATTTAATAATTCAGAATTAATTTTTCATTGGGTGGACGAGGTATGTTATGAGGAGTTCTCCATGACTGTGTAAGAAATGGATGCTAATTTCACAAACATATTTGTGGGAAGAATATTTCTCTTGCTTGGTCTATAGTTATTATTATAGATGTTCAAAATGTCCTGTACTGATGCAAGAAAAGTACACTGCTAGCTTCTGTCTAGCCAGAAATTACAGCATTATAACAAATAGTAAGATAATTGATAATCCTCACAGAAATTCTGAAAACGAAATGCATATCTTCGCGGATACACATGCTTCATAATAAGCAAAGATTTTTAACAAACTCGGATCAGAAATATAAACATTGCGCATGTCCTATAAAGTATGAAGAGAAAAAAATTAGAAATTAAAATGGAAACTTCTGGTCTGTGAAAATTCCCACACTTTTTGTCCAGAATTCCTTTGATTTTGTATTAATTATTTTTAAAGTCCTACTCCGTGGAATAATTTTCCGAAACAAGATCCACCAAAATGTCACTTAAACTAAAATTTAAAGGTCCATCCCGGTTCGAACGCCCACTTTGTGGGGTAGCTGATTTGGTAGTGCGAGGGATAATAGCGATGACAAAGAATTATTCACAAATACTAACTTTTATTATTAACGTTGGATGGTCGAGGAAAAAATACAAATACGAATGCATAAATTGAATCTCAAATATGAGAAATCTACAATAATGTTCCAGTGCCCTTGCACTTAAGAAATTTCCAAACCTCCAGTCCTTAGCCATAAGGGCTTGGAGGACCATATGATTACGTGGAATTTGGTTCCTTATATGTATAACTTATTTATTATTTTAATTGATTAGTGCAATTTTTTACTCTATAAAATAATTACATTAACGCTTACTTAATTATATCGATTTAATTTAAAAGTATACATACTTAATATACACAGGAATTTTGAAAATATCACTCCAAGAAGGAAACGAGCTACAACCACGAAGCTTTGCGAAGTAATTGAATGATGTGCGATATGAAAATAACCTAAGTTTAATGCCAATGTGCGTTCCACGCACTCTGTAGTGGTGCTGCAATCAGAAAGTAGGTCCTATATAAACCGCCGAATAGTGGAACATTAATAAACGAAATAATCACATTTTTGCCATGAAATAAAAATAAAATATATATAAGTGTCTTTGAACTCTGAAAGATTTTTAAGCCATTAATTTTTGGAAATCCTTCTTGAAATATTATTTTCATATTACAAAGTTTTTCAAAAAACAGAAAATAAATTTCGTGGTATTAAAGTTAGAATTTCAAAGTTTTTGAAATTTCTGGGTGTAACGGGCTCTTTGTATATATCCTTGAGATAAGTCTTCTCTTGAAGAAGATCCCCTGTTAGATTTAATTATTTTAATATAGTAATTTACATAAGTTTTACTAAATACACGGAAATTATACGTTGTAGTTATGAATTACACAATCGTATTCAATGACAATTGCAATTCTATGGTCATTGAATTATTTACGTATTTCATCCCAAAAATATAAGCATAGGTTTCCAACTTTCAATGCTTACTCAATTTGATATTTAAAAAACATTATTCTACGAAACATTTTGCAAATTACAGATTTATCCACCCAAGGTGTTAACTATTTTAAAATAACTTTTATTCAAATCTTACATACGAAGGTTTTTGATAACTAAATACGCTTTCATACACTCCATACATGCATAACAAGTATGCATCATACAAATTTAAAAATTTCTACAGAACAAAAACAATCCCAGGTTTTGATAACAAAAAGAATAAAACAAACGATTATGCAGTATTTAATAAAAATATTAGAATTTAAGCAAACGATAAGGAATTGAAGTGAACAATAATATTCTTTTCAGATGTAAAAATTAAAGCAAACAATAAATTATTAAATATATTTTGAGTGAAGGAAATTATAGCTGTATCATAAAATAAAAATAAAACAATTCTTTATGTGTATTAATCTCTCTTCTTAACTAATACTTCACTGAGACAGCTACAGCTCAAAATGAATCTATTGTAAATCGGCTGGAAGAAATCGAATTAATTAAACAATTCACGTGCTTTTAACACTTTATTTTGAAAAGTGGTCAAGGATGACCATTTTGTGGTTATCCGAAAGTAAAAGCTCCTTTAGTGACATAATATATATATATTTATGTTTTTACTCCTATTTTATTTATTTATTTTTCTGAAAGCTGCACTTAAAAGCATATTTTATATTAAAATTTTAGTATATAATTTTAATAAGCATTATTTGATTTAAATTTTTCCATGTCTAAAATCAATGCATTAGTTGTACATTTTGAAAAACGGCCTTTAATAGAAACTGCACCCAGCCCTCTGTAAATATGTATCATTTTAATGGATAAATTGGTTAAATAAGTACATTTTTTGCATCTGTGGCGCCGATTGGGTATTAAAGTAAATAATTTTAACTACAAAAGGTAACGAGGGGGAGCAGGGATAAGGCACAACATTTTACAATTTGGATACGAAATGGTAAGTTTTCGATAGATTCTGCGCTATTTGGATAGAAAAGTAAATGTTGACAATTTGCACCAACTTTAATATTTTAATTTTTATTTATTTATTTTAATTAATGCTATACGTAAGCACTTTCATCCAAAGGACAATATTACACGTGTATTACAATTAAATAGTTATTTACTAAAATTATACATGTATTAAAATCATCAATAATCAGTGATAATTTTCTGTAAAAAGTATGACTTGTTTTTAATAAACACCTAACTGATAATGAGCAAAACTCCAACCAGTGAGTTAACTCTAGAGACTTTGTTTCATATCCTATTGTACTACGAGTACATAATATGCAAGGAAAAATCAGAATACTTTTACAGATTATTTGTGCTATGCAACATTTAATAAGGTGTTCAAAGCAATACAATCGATTATATTATAGAAAGAACGATATGCAATGTAAAATAAGTTTCTCAGGCATATGTTAAGTGTTTCTCGGTTTAAACCAAGTTCAGGGTTTTAGTTTTCACCTGGCGAAAACTTTCATAATTTCAGCCACAATGACTATCCTTCCTCACAGCACGTACTACACCTGCTGCGCAAGACTCCATTATTTGCTGAGATCTTTACGAAACAGCTATTTGCGACGCACAAGTCTAACAACCAGCCTCGATACGCAGCATTGTCTTTCGTGCATATTTCCGCCAAGTAAAATTTTTAATAAGTAAAAAAACGAAAAAAAGGAAAGATAATTAGGTGATAAGACAACTAGGTTTAGACAAATGTTTTGCTGATAATTCCTAGTTTTAGACGGTTACAATGGAATAAAAAATTTTCTCCTTGAGAAATAGAGGGGTTGCCCCTCCCACGAAATCCCCTCCCTTCATTGCTTTGCAGTCCCTTAATTTTTTCTAATATGTATTATGAAACCCCAAATATGAAATGAACAGCATATATGACTGGATATGAACAGAAATGGGTATCTATTATTAAGAATTATATATTTTCAGACACGTTACAATTAACTCTCCAAAAGAGAATATTGGACTCCAGTCTAATATTCTTTTTTTTTTGTCCCACCTCTTTATGTAACAGTAGGCAAAATATTTAGCAAGTAATTCGCTATTTTAATTATTCTAAATATGAAAACCAAATACACAATAAGTAAATTGAAATTTTTGTTAAATTCTAAAGCTATTTCTTATTTTATAAATATTTAATACCATTGCCCCTTATCGTGAGTGATGAGCTTAAAATTACTAAAATAAATTGACTACTTCCCCAAACCCCCCTTCATAATTTATTCCATCGCCATTTTATAGTAACACTAGAAACATGCAAGCAACTGAAGATCAAAAACGAAGTCAAAATATAACAACAAAGAGAATTAAATCAAATAACTATGCAACAAAAAAAATTAACTGATGTTATAGCGTGCTCTAGTTATCTAAACCTCCGTTAGATGCTTTAGTTAGTTAAACCTTCGTTCGGTGTCGCCACTTATAACACTCTTGTAATATTTCAAACTTGTGATTTTTCTTGCGCACGGTAATTCCCAGGGCAGAGGAGACACGACAGTGAAATGAGTAAGATGTAATTGAGCTCTGCTAATTTAAATACATATTCGTAATGTCTGAATGCTCCATATGCTAGACCTTTCAGCCAAAGCTTAGAAATATTTCCCCATTTTATGCTTTTTAAACTTCATAATTGTCAATATAAATGTTAGTTTAGATCAGGGGTCGCCAAACTTTTTTGATTATCGACCCCTATATAGTTTTTTGAAATCTCCATAGACCCCCACAAAGGTAATTTTCAGGTAATTAAAATAAAACTATATATTAGTCTAAATATTTAATAAATCAGAAACAGTAAGTAAAGTAGCTACAGATTTTTTACTTCTTAATGAGATGAGTGTGCCTGGTGTTTCTTGGAAAGGTTCGCTATATTGGGTTCGAAATAAGTCAATTTTAACCGTAAATCCCCTCGAAGCTCCACATTTAATTTATTTCTGTTTTTAGTTAAAATTGAATTAACGTGACTGAAACCGGCTTCAACCATATACGAACTTGGAAACGCCAGCATAAATGGCTGAGCCATTTCGAAAAGTTTCACATATTTTTGCTTTATATTTATATTAGTCCAAAATTTATGTATCGTCAAATTTTTAATAAGCGTTTTTGCTTCAAGATCGGACAATAGTTCAGCAAGCTCATCTTGTATGTTGATGTCGACGTTATCAATTTGCGCCGAAAATGGCGCAATAATCCAATCAGGGATGTCGATGTTTTCCAAATCAACAAAGCGCAGTTTAAAATCGTCGCTTAATTTTTGAAGATGATTTGTATATATTTCCAAGTCTTCTTTTATTTTTAATTGTTGCAGATTTGAAAAATACTTATAATCCTTACGTAGCAATGAAGATCTAAATAAATTTAATTTTACTTGGAAGCCTAACAGTATTGTCCGAGCTCGGATAATTGTTACATCTTTACCTTGCAGTTTTGTTTGAACGTCATTAAATTTTCCAAATAAGTCTGCTAAATAAAAAAAATATGGTTCTTATTGTTTTGGAGTTCATTGCTTAGAACAGGATTTATTTCGTTCAGAAATTCTGTTGTGGAATCAAATAAATTGACGAGCCGTTGCAAGCATACACCTCTAGACAACCATCTAACCTCGGTGTGCAGAAGTAATTGGTTAAATAACTCATTGTTTTCCTCACAAAGTTTGGCAAATAATCTTGATTTAAGAGGTTGAGCTTTAATTTGATTAATAGATTTAATACAAAACTGTAAAGCTTCATGTAACTCTGAACTCAGATATTTTGCTACTCAGTTGTGTCTATGCAATACACAATGAATAGTACGAATACCGGGCACTTTTTTTTTGAGGCATGTAGCAAAACCTCGGTAACGCCCTACCATAGAAGGTGCGCCATCTGTGGCTACTGCTATTATATTTTCAAGCGGAATGTCATATTTATTTAAATATTCTTGTAAACATCTAAAAATTGTCACTCCCTTCCCATCGGTTTCAAGATATTTAGCAAATAAAAATTCATCAATGACTTCTCCTTTAATTTTACTGAAATATCTAACATACGCCAAAAAATAGCAGAAACGCCAAAAACAGATTCATCAAGTTGTATAGAGAACTTGCAATTTTTTAGCTCCGAAACTACTGAGTTTTCTATTTCTTCGGCCATTTCGTCAATACGCCGTTTTACAGAATTTGCACTTAATGGCAAAGACTTTAAAACATTAGTAGAGTCTTTTTTCATCACATTCTCAATGACGTCTTTAATTGCAGGTACTACAATTTCTTCTGCGATTGTGTGGGGTTTCCCCCTCTTTGCTATATTAAGCGAAATCTTGTACGAAGCAATTAATCCTCCTTCATTTTCAATTTCAGTAGACTGTTTCATAAAACTTTTTAGAGTTGGTCGACATGTGAATTTTTCTTTGAGTTTTTTGAAAAATTCTAATTCTTCATTTTTTTAATCTGAATGAAGCCTTTCAAGATGATCTTTCATTTTTGACGGTTTCATGTATTCATTTCCAAAAGTTTTTTCGCATATAAGACACATAGGAATAGTTTCATTTGTCGGTGAACAAATAAATCCAAATTTTAAGTAATCCAATGAATAATATCGACATTTCTTTTTAGATACTGAAGCTGTCATTTTTAAATTAGGGTTCTGTAAATAAGTTAAAATTAAGTTGGTATATTATACTAATCCACATTATTAAAGCTTACCTTTTCACAAGTAACAATAATTAAAATTGATATCAAAACTAAACGAATAGTTTTATAGAAACAATAACTAATTATCCAATGGTAGATATAATAGTAGTAATAATGACACTACAAGCATTTAATACTGTTCACAGTTCACAAAAATAGCTGAAAATGCATATGATATTTGCGTTTGTAGCATCCAGTGTAGAATTGGACAAGCGCACATATGCATCTGACTCATATGCAAGGCTCGTATGGTTTGCGATGGAGACAAAGGGCGAACCAACGACACGATGCGTAACTGCCGTATAAAAAAAGAAAAAAACTAAAAGAACTAAAACCACAAACATAAAAAGAAAGAAAACGGAGTACTGAAGATTCCCTTCGCGCTTAATGCATAGAAAGCCAACGGCAGAGTCGTCGCTCGCCAAGTCTGCGCCAAAGGCTCCTAATTGGTTGATGGGTTCGCCAGCAAGAGACACGGATAAGCCTCAATCGCTCTTCTGGCTACATACTATGAGTCGTGCAAATTACAAACTAGTCACAAGGTCAAGTTGTGACGTCACGGTATACATACGAAAATACATAAGGAAAAAAAGGGCAGATTGTTTTCTGATTTATTATTTTATTTTCTATAAAGAATATAATATTAAGTCAATTATAAAAATATTTTTAATTTTTACGTACGCAGGTGTGATTTGCGTATTAAGAACTGTTTTTCCTTCGAGTCCCAATAGACCCCCATTCGACCCCTTGGGTCAGATAGACCCCCTACTGTTGTTAAATAGACCCCTAGGGGTCTATATAGACCACTTTGGCGACCCCTGGTTTAGATGATAATTTTACTTCATTTCCTCAATAAACTTTCCCAATATGTTTGGATCGGTGGTATCGACTGTATTTGAGAGAAATAAAGCATCCAAATCTGTGTGTTTTCAAACATAGTTTATTTTATTCCAATACAACTTATTAGTTCTTGTGCATAAATCCTTCAACGGCAATGGCCTAAATTGCTAGGTTCCGTTTAATTTTAAAATTATTTACCCTCTCATCTTAATTTAGGTATTTAGAGTCAATAATTAAAATATTTTTACATGATTAGGTTTAAAAAGCAATCAAAATCAAAGAATCAGGGAGCAGTACAATAATTGATTATAGCCACCGAGTGCAGTATTAAGGAATGGGATAAACACGAATGTAACGAAGGATGTTAAAATCTATTGAGCAGAATGAGAGAATTTAAACGAAAAATGATATTTAAACAGAAAAGAAAGGTCAAGCTCATCACCACGTAAAAGCAAGTATTTTGTTGTCAGTTTTATGAATTTCGGGAGAGTGGATATCAACAAATGAAAGGATTTAAAAATAAAGATTTTCAATGTTAAAATTAACAATGGCACAATTGCTAACGTGTGCATATTGTGGCAAAAGTTAGGGGTAAATCTTTACTGTGTTTCAAAACATACAGTCTTTTTAAATATTTAGTTAGTGCAGACGCCCAGGTGAGAGAGGAGTACAAAATTAAAATGGAAGTCGTACAATATTTCAATTAAAATTAAAATTGGAAGTCATACAAAATTAAAATTAGAAATCTTAATTAAAATATCGGTGATTTTGATCACTATGCTTCACGGGATTGTAATGCTTTTCTAAAGAGTAATGAAAGATATCGATGATATTCTGTTATTGAAAATGGCGATATATTAATATAGATAATAAATTATTAAAGTTATCATAATATTCTGTCCAGATATTAAAATTAAAGCACACAATAAATTATTAAATAAAATGTATCTTAATGTAAATGAAACTAATATTTCCGCAAAATAAGAAAAAAAAAATAATTAAACATTTGCCCAGGTGTTAACTGGTTATATAAATGTGAAGCTGAAAACATAAGAAATTTTGAAACATTTTTTTGAGAAAATATAGATTTCTCATGTTACTATGGGTCTGATAATAATAACGCAAAAACTGCTATGAATTATCTATAGAAAGAAACTTTAAAGAAGTTACCCCAAAAAATATGAAATAAAGATGAACGAGATGAATATTTTAAATAAATAAAAACAATCCTGAAATAGAAAATCTATTCTTTTCATCATTGCGATATGTCAAAGCGTACAACAACAACAAAATTCTCAAATGTAGTCGATCGACAAGAAGAAAACTAAATTACAGTTTTTTTTTACTTTTTAATTTTTCTATGATGAACATTTATAAAGATCGAACATTAGAAGAAACGTTAGGAAAGAGAACGTTGGAAGAAAAAAAGCTTCTAATAACCACATCAATATTTTTGAAGTCCTAATCGTCATTGATGTATTTTTGTCCGTTCAATTAGGCGGGCGTGAGTGATAAATTGCCAAATATTGCAACTGGTCTCAGACGAAATATCGCCAACTGCAATCGTTTCCAATCGTTCTGTACTCTGTTTTCAGTTACGCACTGTTGTAAATAGTTTTTATTTGTTAATATTTTGTGTGCCATAGCCAAAAGTGCCCGCTTGACGAGATTTGCTACCGACTAAGAGATCTTTTCCCAAATTTCATTCTTCTGGAATCTATAACCAAAAGTTATTTATAGGTTTGCAATATACGCGATATCAATCTAAAGAAGATTATGTCATTAGACATAGGACCAATTTATGATACTTTCAAAGAGCCTTTCATCCTTATCCAGTATGAAGTTTAGTTTATAAAATTTAATTAATGTAAATGTAAAAAATTATCATTAACGAGTACTCTTTATTTTTTCAGATTGTCATAACATCCGTCAATGGAGATACTACAGAGGTGAATCAATATTTTCAATATGCTCCAGAAAAAAATTGATACCTTTCCTAGAGATTCATGTAAAATTGTATAAAAAGCAAGAATAAAAAATTTTGAAGTAAAAATCAAAATAAATTAAAATTCGTACGAATATAAACAGCATAAAAAATGTAATTCGAATATATAAAGTTCATAAAGTAATACGGATATACAAAATTTATAAAGTAATAGGAGTTTAAACAGTATAAAAAGTAATATGTATATGAATAATATAATTAGTAATACGAATAGCAAACAGTATTAGAAGTAATACGAATAGCAAACAGTATTAGAAGTAATACGAATA
>BMAW01030190.1:368613-438657 GCA_019974015.1 Nephila pilipes | reverse complement strand
ATTAGAAGTAATACGAATAGCAAACAGTATTAGAAGTAATACGAATAAACAATCATTTATCTATAGTGTAAAAAAATTGTCATTAATGAATGTTCTTTCTTTTTTTTTCCCAGATTGTCACAACATTTGACATTGGAAATACTTCAAAGGTAAATTAATCTATTGAATATTCTCCATTAAAAATCAGATCCTGTAGTAGTGATCCATGTAGAATTACATAAAAAGCAATCATGAATAATTGTAAAGTAAAAATCAAAATAAAAGTCATACGAATACAAGCAATGTAAAGTGTAAAATGAATATACACAAAGTTTCAAAAATAATACGAATATAAACAGTATAAATAGTAATACAAATAACAAACAATATAAGAAGTAATACGAATAAAAAATAGTATAAGAAGTAATATGAATAAACAAAATAAAAAGTTATATGAAAAAGTTTAAAAATGAATAAAATCTCTGCAAAGTTTTGCAAAGAAAACATTTAGCCACCCAAGGTACACTTTTTTTTATAATTATTATTAAATTACTCCATTAAATACAAGAATAAACAAAATAAAAAGTAATATGAAAAAGTTTAAAAATGAATAAAATCTATGCAAAGTTTTGCAAAGAAAACATTTAGCCACCCAAGGTGCACTTCTTTTTATAATTATTATTAAATTACTCCCTTAAATAAAAGAATAAAATTAAACTATGAAATATAGAGAAATAGACAATAGCTAACTTTTCCGATATTAAATTAAAGAAAACGATACATTATTAAATTAAATATTATTTCATCTGCATGAAATTAAAATTAAAGCTAACGATAAATTATCAAATTGAATATATTTAAACTAAATGTAATTAAAATTGAAGAAAAGGATAAAAAATTGAAAAGTGATCTGGTACGTGAAAAGTGATCCAACTGAAACAATAGTACCTTGGGTGGTTAATAACAAACAGTGATAGCAGTAAGAGTCCCATGCATACAACGTATCTTTAATCTGCTTGAAGCTCACTTTATAAAATTTTATTTTAATTTTTAATTATTAAAATTGCCATTAATTAATGTTCATTTATTTTTCAGATCGTCACCACATCTATCAATGAAAATACAACAGAGGTAAAGTAATCTTTTAAATTTGCTCCAATAAATATCAGATCCTTTAATAGTGATTCTTGTAGAATTGTATAAAACACAGTGATGAATAACTGTAAAGTAAAAATGAAAATAATTTTGAAAAATCATACGAATGTATATAGTATAAAGTGTAATACGAATATACTCAGTATAAAAATTGATACGAATAAAAACAGTATAAAAATTAATACGAATAAATAATGTAAAGAATAATATGAATAACAAACAGTATGAAAAGAGAAAGAATAATAACTTTTAAGAATCTGATGGTTGGATGCATAATAGAGACTTTCTTAAATAATTACTAGGAGATCAGGAATATAACCGGAAGACAATTTGATCAGTTAAAAGAAATTATATGGAATACGATTAACAAATTTCAAAATGTGTGCAGAGATAAAATGATAAATATGCATATGACTGGTTTTTTTACTATATTTTTAATCGAATGAAAATTAGCGTCCGATGACAATTTTTATTCTAATATTATTGTATTGTATTTTCGTTAGAATTGAGAGTAGTGGTGAAATAATAAAAATCTTGAATAATCTATATTTACGAAATTTAGCATAAAAATCCT
The DNA here is from genome assembly GCA_019974015.1 of Nephila pilipes. NCBI lineage: Eukaryota > Metazoa > Arthropoda > Arachnida > Araneae > Nephilidae > Nephila > Nephila pilipes. Next base: position 436,949 of record BMAW01030190.1, on the reverse strand, counting down.
AATCACTAAAAAAAGGGGGGCTGCAAATCGGGGCACATAGGGCAACTCCATATTCTACTCAGATATATAATTGCTGAATGTCTTATTATTTAATTTTTCAAGCCCATATAGCTTCTTAGAATGAAATATCTGACAATTTTAGTAAATTTTCTACTGGTAATCAAAATTTCATATTTTTAACGAAGAAATATTTTACATTTATATAGTAGAAATATTGTGTATGGAGAAAGAGATGTTTATTTATATTACCGTTCGTGTCTACCTTCACCAATAATAAGCTTAATTTTAAAAATACATTTTATATATTTTTATTTTAAATACCTTTTATATGGCAAAGATAAATGTTCCTCTTCTCGGAAGTATAAGACACACAAAAAACATCATGTCTCTTTTCCCTTTCGATTGACGTATTACCATAATTTATTCGGTAATTAGGAATACAATAAATTACTGAAAATATAAAAAAGTAATTAAGAATTTTAAAAAATTGTAAGTCTATCATATTTTTTTTCTAAACTTTGACTCTTTTTTTTTTATTTGCTTAATTTAACTTCCTCCTTCACATATCTTGGGTCCGAACGATTTTAATATTGCAATGAATTGCCATTATTTTGCATTTTTCAAATGATTATTTTCATTCTAGGCAAATATTTTGCGGAGTATTTAAAACATGTTCCAAGTTAGATTCTTTCGTAAAAGACTAAAAAATGTGTGGTACCTCCCCGTTACAACAGCCTCCGTGAATGTCATATGCTGTGTGAGCTTAATTGCTAAACTTGCATCGAAAACAAATATCGTAGTGGGTTGCCTTATGAAATTAGAGCAAGAAAAGCGAATGCGATCGATTGGCAGTTAAAATATATTACTTTTTAATATTATAAAATTTTTAATTTGCTGGTTTGATCCCAAAGTTAAAATATTTCTCTTTTAATGTATTTTTTCAAATATTTTTTTCTGTTATATTTTTGAGAAAAAAAATTCTTTTCTTGAAATAATTTCTTTAAATAAAAAAAAGTATTAAATTTTTATTTATACTTAAATGAATAAAATTCTCAATTTTCAGTATTATTTACGCTACACTATTTGAATTCTTGGAATGTATTATTTCAATTATTTTAATTTACAACAGCAATTCTATATCGGCAATGGACTTAAGGAATAAACAATATATATATATATATATATATATATATATATATATACACTCATGGACTCAAAAAATTAGCGCACCAAGAAGGAGTCGTCAAAATAAAACGAAATTTTACATACGTAATGACTACTTTAATATAAGTAAATGATTACAAAATCAAAGAAAAAGGATCATTTATTTCAGAGAAAAAGGCAAAAGAACGGAGGATTTAATACCCTGTTGAACCCCCTGTAGCGCGAATGCACGATGCGATACGATCGGGCATTGAGGCATACAAGTTCTGTATGAAGTCTTGAGACATTTCGTTCCATATTTGCTGTAACCTTGCCTTTAGTTCGTTCAAACTCGTGAGATGCCCAACTCGCAGTCCCAAATGATCCCAGATATGCTCGATTGGAAACAAATTTGGGGATCGGGCAGGCAAAGGAAGGGTAGTAACAGTGCGGAGACAGTCTTGTGACACCCTTGCCGTGTGAGGCCGAGCATTGCCTTGTTGGAAAATGGCTTCTGGGAGCCGTTGCATGAGTGGCAACACATGTGGTTGCAGGATGTCATGGACATACCGCTGGGCTGTCATGGTGCCACGGATCAACACTAGGGGTGATCATGTATTGTAGACAATGGCACCCCATATCATCACACCAGCTGTGGGAGCGGTGTGTCGCTGTAAAGTAAAGGCAGGATTGAGGCGTTCACCTCGGGGTCTCCACACACGAACACGATTGTCATCACTGCTGAGATTGAATCTGGTTCCATTCCGCTGCAGTCCAGTTTCCTCGTGTGTGGCACCACTCCAAACGGATGGGTGGGCGTCAAGGGCAGCACACGTAATGGGCGCCGCGATCCCAAATGTCCTTCAGCCAGGCGCCTTCGTATGGTTCGAGAAGACACAAGGGCCCTTAGTGAAGGTGCTACCTGTGCCTGGATGGTGGCTGATGAAGCAGTTGGCTGTACGTGTGCATTTCTTACGATGTGGCGGTCTTCTCGACGACTGGTCTGTCGAGGGCTCCTGAACCTAGTCTTCGTGTAAATGACATCTCTCGGATCCACTGGTTCCAACACCTCCTCACAACACAATCAGAGCGGCCTAATTAACGAGCTACTCACCTAGCTGACCACCCAGTTTCCATCATGCTGATGATTCTCCCTCTCTCAAACTGCGACAGCTGCTCATATTGTCTTCGAAAACGGCGTAATGGCATGTCTACCTCAGCTCTTCCTTTGTAAACGATTCAGCACACTCAAACAAGCTTTGGTAACCTGTTTTATACTCCATGGAGAAAGACGTTAAACGCCCTCTACCGGCTATACGTAATGCGCAATCACGCTGCATTTCTAATCATTTTCATATCTCCCCAAAATGTAACTTCATGCCAAGTTTCGTTACGATCCCACAATTATTTCTTGGTGCGCGAATTTTTTTGTCCATGAGTGTATATATACACTGCTGGCCTTACAAAATACAGCACCAAAAAGGACACGAAATATCAAAACTAAATTAATCAGATAGATAACACACAATTCTAAGGTGCAGTCTTCCACAAGTTGAGGAAAGCGATGAAATCAGTATTGAGTGTCGCCACTACAGTTAGCAAGAACTGCTGCTACACGCCTCGGCATTCAATGAAAAAGGTTTGGGGTGTCTTGTTGGGGTATGGCAGCTACTACTGCCTCCACACTTTTCCATATTTGATGTGGTTTACCACAGGAAATGTATGCTAGGCCAGGTTGTTCTCTAATAATTTACCATTCGTTTTCGATAGAAATTGATTGGGAAAATAGGCAGTTTAGGGCAGTAATGCAATTTAGTGGGCGAAGAGCAAGTCTAGAACATTGCATGCTACATGTGATCGCAAATTGTCCTTTTGGAATAAAGCCGCAATCAAACTCTGAAGATAAGGGAAGAGTACATTCCAAACCTCAGGGATATAGTTAGTCTTTAAACTGGCTGAGTGCTGGGAGAGGAGTGTGAGTGAGTAGAATGCAATATCACACAACACAATAGTATCGGATGCGGGACTAGTAGGATGAAGCATGACATCATTATAACAATTTTACATCATTATAATCACGCATTTCTCTTAGAAAATTGTAGGTGGGGTAACTACATCTTGTTGAATGTGAGGCGTTTCTATATTTCAGGCAAAGTTCCTTTCCGTTTTATTTGCCATCCTTTGTTAGCTATATACTTCTGAATTATGCATCACCCTGTATCTTTGACTGAAATTTACAATTTATTCCTAAGCCTAAACATACATCAATTTAGTGAAATGCAATAAGAATTAAAACAAATATTTTTTTAAAAAAGAAAAAATCATACAAATGTAAAGGATATGAATTAAAGACCTTTGTTTCATTTTCAGGAAACAGAATTAAATACAGAGGATCCATTCAATGCCACCACTGTTGTGATTCGAATCCCTACAGATATTAAAAACACTTCTGTAGATTTCACAGTTGAATATGAAGAATATCCAAATGGCTCAATCAATGAAGAACCATCCGAGTCTAATGAAAAAAATGATTCAAACTCCTATGCGGAAAAATCCCTGAAAGGTGATCAAAAAATATTTTTTGAAGCCCAAAAAAAGAATTTTAAACCTGAAGTTTCAGAAGAATCCTCTGAACAAAATGCTGAGTATGATGAATATTACGAGTACAGTGAAAAAAGTGATGAAGAAGAAATGGAAAATGAGGATGAAACACATAATGAAAAAGAAGAAATAGATGAGAAGGAAATAGACATTGAAAAAGAAGAAATAGATGAGAAGGAAACAGACGTTGATAATGCAGAAGAAGAGGAGGAGGAAACAAACGACGCGGAAGCAGAAGTAGAGAAGAATGAAACAAGCGACGAAGATACAGGAGAAGAGGAGAATGAAGCAAGCGATGAGGATTCATATGAAGATAATAGTAAAGAAAAAGATAAAGATTATGTCGATGACGAAGAAGAAAATAAAGAGGCGAAAGAAATAAGTTATAAAGATGAAAAAGTAGTTGAAGATGACATAGACAATGAGAAGGGAGAAGAAAGTTATGAAAAGGAAGAAGATGATGATGACATAGACAATGAGAAGGGAGAAGAAAGTTATGAAAAAGAAGATGATGATGAAATAGACGAAGAAAAGGGAAAAGGAGATGAGGATCATACAGATGATGAGAAAGAAGCTGAAGAAATGAATAGTGTAGAAAGAAAAGCAAAGGATGATCACATACATGATGAAGAAGAGGAAGACGAATATGAACAAGAAGAGGAAGAAGGAGAGGATGATGAGGATACAAATAAAACTAAAAAGGAATATGAAGATAACTATAAAAAAGAAAAGTATAAAAAAGAAAAGGCTAAAGATTATTTGAGTGAAACATCATATAGGCAATCCCACGAGGAGCATGTTAACGAGCTTGAAAGTACAACTCCAAAAAATGAAAACAAAACAAAACAAAAAATTGTTAGACGAAAGAGAGATATCGTACCAAATTACCAAACCGCAAGACATTTGTGTACCAGGAATTTACTAAATCTTTCAAATTATGTTTTTGAATGTAGGGATCAAGATGAGAAACATTTCGCCTGTATTAATTCGAATGGGTTTATAGAAAAATGCGATGATTTCAAAGACAAGAAGAAGAGACATAGACCACTCTGCATTCAAAAGGCAAGATTACTTAGCTTACTTAATAAAATTATTTGAACTTAATTGCTACCTACTAGCACTGATTAAATTATGATAATTAAAACGAAGCATTCCAAGAAAAAAATAGTAAATGAATTAAAGTAATATTCAGTATCCTTAAATAAAATACTCAGTTATAGCAAATAATATTAATATGACATCATTCCCAATGTCCGAAAGATTAAAAATAGAGGTTCTAATAAACAAATATAAATTAAGAAATTTAGTGATAGATATTTATTCATTACATGATTATTCCACATTTGTTTTTAATTCTTTTATCAGATATGAATTATTTTTAATTACTGTAGTTGACTGGATTATGTAGGATATGGAGTAAAAAAGGCTATAATCCTAATCATATTTTTTATGGCTTCAGGCGATTGTTCTTCAGTGTAATAACATCGTCTGCGCTGCTTTTATTAGTAAAGAATTTACCATTTCATTACAATAAAGGATTATTCAAAATAATTCATATGATTTTAAAATTCATATATTTTCATAAATAAACGACATAGAATGATAAGTAATACACGAATGTAAAGGAGAAATATGGGGCCTTTTTTTACAAGTGTTCGATATAATTTTGTTCAAGTACAACTGTAATGTCAATACGATATGTAAATTCCTACCAAACACGTTGTAAAGTGTCAGTGGTAATTGATTGTACAACTGCAGAAATCTATTGTTTAAGTTCAAATAAACGTGTGGGTAATGGTGGCGCATATACTTTATCTTTTACAAACCCACATAGAAAGAAATCGCATGAGGTCATATCACACGACTTAGGTGATCAACAATGTTACATCGAGTCATCTGGTTCACTGCGATAGATCCAAATGCGAGGTAGCTCCGTGCAAGCTTCTAAAATATCTTTCATGAAATAGCTGCATGAAGAACACACGAGGGCCATCTTTTTTTCATAACATAAAACTTCTACAGTTTTTCTTTGTATTCATGTATTACTATCATTCGTTGTCTTTGATTTTTGAAAACATGGAATTTTGAAATCGAAGGAATCATTTTGAATAAGCCTGTATTATCAACTCGCAATCTCTCGATTCTTTTTTTTTTTAAAGCATTTGGTAGAAACTAAATTTACATTAGATGTCTTAGATAAAAAAAAATACAATATTTTAGGAAATTTCACTTTAAAAACATTATATTTGTATACCGGGGGTAAAGGGTATTATTTCCATTTTTTAAAACAGTAATCAGTAAAATTTTAAAGAGCAATAAAGCTTAAAACCTAAAATATTATAATTTATAAGTCAGTAGTGCAAAGAATAAAATATACAAGGGCTTATTGAAAAAAATTCAAACAAGTATAAGCTTTTAAATAAAGAAACGAGGGGAAAAATTTAGTTGCTCTTCTATAAAATTTCGCTTTTGAGACCTGGTGTTCTTTACTTCCGGCACACAGATATTATAGAATGATATATTTAAATAGCGCTTACAGTTATATATGAGTTCAAACATTTGATTTGAACAAAAAGGGAAATATATGTATGATTGAATGATACAAGAATGTTGGTTTTTTAAATGTAAGGATGATATTGTAATTTGAATAACTGACAATTAATTTACGCAGTAATGTATTCCGTAAAAATTCGGAAATGTTACAATTAACATTTCAAGTTTAAGTATTCATAGCAAAAAAATGCAATAATAATTTTTAAAAGAAATTTAAACAAATAATTAGTTGGGCTTATTATGGGAGGGAATCGAAAGAGAACACGAATTTAAGGATTTTATAACGGGAGGAATCTCAAATTCTGGATGCTACAAATAACTTTTTTTTTTCTTAACTCTGTTTAATAATTTATATTTTATAACATTATTATTTTTTATATCCTTTATATTTTTTGAATTAGAATTAAAAAAAATAAGTTATCATTTGGTGCAAAAGAAATGTTAAGTAGAAAAAATGTTTTCATCAAATATTTGAGACACTCATTAACATTAGAAGACGCAATATTTAAGCCCCCATAACTCCAAAACTTCAAGGCAGGATTTTACGAAATTCAAATTTAAGATTCTTTTCAAGTTGAGAAATTAGATATACAAAATACTCGTCATATATAATGAAAAAATGTTCATGGAGTTAATAAATTAATTTGATTAATTGAAAATTACCAAACGATTTAGTTCCATTTGAAACAATTAAGATGCCCGTCTACCGGCCATTTTGATTTCTTGAGCGAAATGTTCAACCTATGGAATATCTTCTACCGTTCTCAAATCGTTACTATTTTATTTATTTGAATCAAACAAAATGCATTCGAAAGAGCAAAAAATAATGAAGATTCCTGCGGAATTACATTTTCCATCCGATTTTTAAAAATATTTTTACCCTTATTTAAATTATTCTTTTTTGGATTTTCCATTCTATAAGAAGTATTCTAAAATATTTTCGAAAATCAGAGGGAAAAAGTAATTCTGCAGAAGCCTTCAGTATTTTTTGCTCTTTCAGGTGCACTTTATTGCATTCAAATAGATCAAATAGTAAATGTTTGAGAGAGGCAGTCGAAATTCCATAGGAATAACATTACGTCCACGAAATCAAAATGGCCGGTAGACGAGAGCCTTAAGATTGATAATAATTTTATTCATTTGTGATGTGAATTGCGAAAGCTAATAAGGGTGTTTTTTTAAGACCATACATGAACCCAACGAACTTGGAAACGGTGACTACCATCACAGCTCTTAAATTAGCAACCATGAAGCAGTAGCATGAGCTATTTTCTGCCAAATCAAAATTTGGTTTTTGTCGCTTCGAATTGTCGTCATTTTACATCGCCTTTTCACCTGAAACCTGATTCATCCTTATACATCGGAAATCAAGCAAATACGAGAAAAAAATTGTTGCTTCCGGTGAATCTGCTCCAAAAAATGATCCAAATAGAATAATATAGTGAGTTACTCTATTCCCATATTCCATACCTCACTCAGAAACTTTTTGAACCATCCTCGTAAGCGTCATTTTTGTTCAACGTTTTACAAATACAAGAATATGGATAGTTTTTTCTTTCTTGTTAATATTGTTTTGAAAACATGTGCGTGGTTTCATGAGTTCGCTCTTCATTTACAATTGAATTCGTCCACTTAAGCCAGGCATATTTAATTACATTTGTAGTGTGTATTGTAGTAACTATACAATTTTCTTATCTCAATAACTGTTTCAATATTCTTTTTTAGAACAAGTTTCCTTACGTCATTATTTGCAGTACATCAGGATTAGAAAAACTCTGCTTTGGCCACAAAGAGCGTAAAGATAGACTACTTGTTTGCAATGATGCAAGGCGTCGAGTCTGCTACAATCAAGGACTGTCAATCTGTAAAATTTCGGACTTCAATAAGCCGAAAATTCGCCGTCGTCGGATAGCTGATCAGTCAGAGACAGATGGACAACAAAGCCCTCAAATTAATTGTCACAACTGTGAAGTAGACATAAAAATGGTAGTACGTGAAGGAGAAGAAAACGTCACACCAGATGTTAAGATTAAAATTTCTGAAATTGATCCAACTGCTAATATAATGGATATCACGGACGAGGATGACATCGGTGTCTTAAACGTTTGAACAGTCATACTAAATTTATCAATCGTTTAATTCAGGAAAAGTACTGGACAGAATAAAATGAAGAAAAAATAATACCATTTTTCTCTTTACTTTTTCAAAATCATTTATTTTATGTGAACAAAAATAAATGTGTATTTATATTTTCATGAATAAGAATTGTAATTAATTGTTTTCAGTATGAATACTAAGAGACAGGTTGACGAAATAATAATCATCCAAATACCTTTAATCAGTTTACTTACAGTTTGGATAAGCAGTATTAAAATAAATTAATAATGTGGAGCCAAATATGATTATAAAGAATTCTACTTATCTTATTAACTACAAACAGTAGACTTGAATATAGTGATTCTATCACCATAATTCCTTTCTCTCATTCATTACACTTCTTATGCTAATGCATATATATAACCACGATCCTTTCACAAGAGGTTCTCATATCAAACATCGTTAAATAGAGGCAGAATTTCCTCTTAAAACAGGACCACATTATTTTTCTCGTGTATACAGAGTAAAAAAAAAAATACTAACACAATATTCCATACAACTTTTCAACTATGTTTAGAAGAAAAAAGTAACGAAAACACAAAACTGCACATTCAGAAAATGTACAATACTTATTATTAATCCTGATGCATAACAAATACGAATTTGAAACTAGCTTTAGAAAATGTAAATTTATACTTTACATATAATAAATTAACTAAGTTATAAGCAAGTGATTATATTCTATATTTATTCCAAAATCATTTAAGAATTCCCACCACATCTAAAAAGATGTCCTCAAAGTTTAATTCGCAATCCCAAATGGGATCGCAAAAGTAAATTTTGAGTTCGCAGAAGTCTTAACAAGATGAAAATGAATTGAAAGAATTTACATTGCTACTTCAAGGAAATAGTTGCTACATACCTACATTAAAATATATATATAAAAAAAGAAAGTTTTGCTGAAAAAAGGAGCATATTGGAAAATAAATTAAAAATGAATCTTTAGAAATGTTTAATATCTTGGATGCTACATATATATGCAATTGGAAACTTAAGTGTAAATGACATAATTCTGAAAATTATAAATTATTTAGTTTAATTGGCTGAAATAGAGTTTCAAAAATGATTACCTTATAATTTCCCCTGAAAAAAAGAAAAGTATTAAAAAAATATTTGCAAAATGAAGTGGTCAATGTTTATCCCTTACCATGAAACACTGAATAAGAATTTCCCAAGATACCGAGTCAAACAAGTTGGAGTTTCCAAAAAATAAAAATCTTGACGTGTACATGAAATTTGGTTTGAGAATAGGATATAATTTTCACATATTTTTATTACACTAAAAAATTGACCTCTAACATTTTGGACAAAACTAAACTGCTTTTTCAGCATTGACTTTTATGAAGTCAAGATATTAATCAACTTTGCAAAATGCTTAACATGTTCTATATATTTCAGAATCAAATATTTAATCCAAGTGATTTAATTTTTTACATAAAAATAAACACCAAAACTATTATTTTTTTTACTTTCTAGGAAACGATTCCAAAAGTTTTAAACGTGTATTTTAATTCGTGGCATCGATTGAAAGGGTTGACCTAAAGAGCAAATATGCTTATGCAACTATAAATCTTAAATGAACCGTACACGACATACGGACCCGTTTGCTCCTTAGTTTGACAAGTAAGTGATTTAAAAAAAAAGAATGAAAAAAGAAAGAAAAAAAGTGTTAACAAATTTCTTTATGCATATATATTAACAAAAGTGGAATGTAGTAGTCATGTTTAGGGCTTTGTTATCCACAAGAAGTGACTCCTCGTATTGTGCCACGGAACGTAACGACACTTGTGCTGTGACGTTGGGCTATTTTCGCGATAATCTCTTCACTTGCCTCAGGGACTTTTTGGTAATTTGAATTGTATAAAATTACGATTTCTCTCCAACAAAATGAAATGCAATTATGTAAATTATAGGAAGATAAGAAATGCAGTGAACTGAATTGGAGATAGTGATCTATAAGTGAAATAGAATGGAAAGGAAAGAGAAAGGAGATAGAAGATAACACAGGCTGATAGATATTTGTGAACTTGAGTGAAATACCGCAATTAATCTTTGCAACTGAAGCGACTCCTGGATAAAGTACTAAGATACTAATCTGCTGTTATTGAGAAATGCTTGAATCAGAACGAGTGATTTAACAAACTAAGACATTATTATTAGAATTAACCGAGTTAAAAGGGATTTGAGAGAGAACGACCTTATATATTCTTTGGCAGTTAATAAAATGTTTTGTCCTGCTCTTAAGTATCAATTGGAGTTTCATACTTATTAACTATTTGACTAGACTTTAAGATGGCTGATGAATTAAATAATGGAAGAAACACGCGTTACAGTGTTGATCGTGTAACAATACACTTTGTAGTGTATACTTAGTGCTGTAAATATTTATGCTTTCAGCACCACAAATAGCCTCGCCAGTGCCATTTAAGTTATATGTCCTTTAAGTGGCACCTTATAGTGAGATTGATGCACGTTAAATCAATCAAGGCTGTACGTCTTCAAGTGGGTTGGTATGAAAGTTTGGTGAGGAAGAAACAGCATTTTTGTTTGTTTGTTTGTTTGTTCAACACAGAAAATTATTCACAAAAAGAATAAGTTATTGGATAACGAAGTTTTTCAGTATTTTAATTATCATAATAAAATTTTAAGGCTCCCCATCTACCCACCCTTTTGATTTCGAAGACGTAACTGTAATCCTATGGAATTTCGACTTTAATTTTCACATATTTACTATTTGATCTATTTGAATGTAATAAAGTGCATCTGAAAGAGCAATAACACCGGTAAGAAAACGAGTTTTTTGAACAAGGGTTTTCTTTCCAACTTTGCGTTACTTAATTTTTTATACCATAAATTTTAAGAGCAAAAGGGGACGTTGAGTCAGTTGGAATTTATTCAATAATTAGTTTTTATAATTTATTTCAATATTTGACGTTTACTAAATTTATTATCTAAAATAAATACATGTAGAATTTGTTAGCTCAATTAAGCATTGTGTTAATCAATTAAGCTACAAGTAATTAAAATTAAAGCAAACGATAAATTATGTTATTAAATTGATTACATTTATAAGTTAAATATAATTAAAAGTAAAGTTAACGATACATTATTAAACTGAATATTATATCAGCTACAGGTAATTAAAATTAAAGCAAGCGATACATTATTAAACGATGGATTCGGCGACCATTTGGGGAGTTGGCGAGAAACTTGGCGTAAAATTTCTTTAAATAATTAATGTCCATCAATTTTTTTTATTAAGTATAGTTAAATTATCGTATTGCCATCCAAAATAATCGCGTATAGAAAATTTCAGTTCAGTTGAGCGCTTTAAGACATGAGAAACAAAGCTTTAAATTTTTAAACCAGACAAATTTACAATGTGAGTTAAAGAAAACCCTTTAAAAAATAATGAATGCTTCTGTGGAATTACTTTTTTCCTCCGATTTTTAAAAATATTTTTATTCTTATTTTAATGACTTTTTTTTTAGTTTTCCAGCCTTAAAAATTATTTTTAAATGATCTTAAAAATCGGTTGAAAAAAAGTAATTCTGCAGAAACATTCATTATGTTTTACTCTTTCAGATGCACTTTATTGCATTCAAACAGATCAAATAGTAAAGATGTGAGAATTAAAGTCGAAATTCCACAGGATTAACATTACGTCCATGCAATAAAAATAGCGGGTAGACGGGAGCCTTGATGTCAATTTCGAAAAAGGCGACTAAAATGGGTACCCAGCGTCTGGGGGTATAGCCAGGCACCCTGCCCCTGGGGATTATATCAGGGGACCTCAGGGACTTGCCTTCTTCAGGTAAGTACGGGCATCATGACCCCGAGGCACCCTAGTAATCTTTTTCTTTCCCATGGGGTTTACTGTCTTTGGTAAACACGGGTGACGCACTCCCGGGATACCCTAGCGATCCTTCTCTATTTTCGACCCTCCTTCTTGTCAACCACATTTTTACCTTTTTCTTTTCAACTTCACGTCTAGACCACAGTTTAATCTTGTTTGGTGCAGCATAGCCATATCTGGCTCTTGCGCCAATAAACTTTACATTTACTCACTCAATTTCGAAAAGCACGACCAATGGTGAGAAAGAAAGGTTATAATAGGCAGTTATTAAAAGTTTTTGGTCGTCATTAATTTTAAGTATAAATATTCATTAAAATTGCAAACGAAAACTTACGCTTGTTTCGCTTAAGAGAATTCGTCATTTTCAGTTGTTTTAAGAGAAAGCACTTAATATGTCTCAAGAAATTTTCATAATCCAGAGTCAAATAAAAAAATTTAAAATATTCTTCGGAAACTATTTAATATCTTTTAACATCTTACGCAATAATCAGTTTGTATCCCTTGCGTTTTATCATCACGAAAATCTGGTAAACCATGACAAATTTATCCAATTCCAAAAGATGGTTCCCCCTTGAATGTTGCCATTGTGACTTTTTAGAACCGTTGCATTCGACAAAAAAAAAATATTATGAGTATCTTTTTACAGTATTTGACGTCTTTTCCAAATTTCTGAGGATCTATCCCGTAAAAACTACATCTTCCATAGATACCTTTGAAAAAAGTTAGCCCTGCAACAAATTACTTTTGGCAACCCTTCAAAATCCTCACAGACAAAGGTAGTGCATTCACATTTTTCGAATTTGAAAGCTTTTGTGCCAAAAACAGTCGATTGAACACATTTCCATAACAACGGGTGTACCGAATGGTAATGGTCAGGTTGAGTGTATTCATGGAACAATTATTCCAGTTTTAACTAAGTTAAGTATGGCAAGTGGTTCAAGTATTGCAACGAATTTTAAATAGTGCAACCAAACCAGCACAAAGCTCATACCTTTCAAACTTGTAATTGGTGTCAAAATGTAACAAAAGAATCTGCTCATCAAACAATTTCTTGACGAGGAACACACCAACAAAGAATTCTTGATGAAAAAGACGCGTTATGTAATGAAGCTAAAAAGAACATCCTCCACTTACAAGAGGAAATATATGGCAATATAACAAACATCGTAAAGCAGCCTCTAAACACAAATTCGATGACCAAGTGGCGATTCAACGCACTCAATTTTGAACCGATATGAAACTTTGACTAAAGTTCTTCGGACCTTATAAGATTAAGAAAATTCACCCTAATGATCGTTACGAAGTATGAAAGTTAAGACATCATGAAAGTTCAAACATAGCATCAACTGCCATAGATGAAATGAAACAGTGGTATACAAGATGAACATTCATCACCAACATCATTAATAGTTTTTCCCTATTTTTTTCCTTTTTCTGTTTGTCTTTTGTTGTGTCTTTTCAGATTTATTGTCTACCTATCCATTCACTTCAATCCAGTTGCTGGTGTCTGGTAGTTCAGGACGACCGTGTAGTATTCTTTCACCTTTTCACCTTAAAGAATGACAACTCAAAGCAACTAATCGCTAGCGTAGCCCACACCTAGGTACAGATGTCGTAGACAGATGAGAAGCGGGTGGAACCTCCATGTTCGAGAGAAAACAAAGCGATTGACCGAACTGAACATAATGTATACGTTTGACTTGATGAACTGAAACCAAACCGGCCCTGTTTATCTCTTTTCTTTATTTTTAATGTTATCTTATAGTTTTACCATCCTATATGTTTTGTTATTTTTTAATTTAATATTTAAAGTTAATTAGAGTTCATTATCAAATTCAGTAAATGCATCCTCGGACACACACTCATATGTGTGTGGGGGGGAGGGGGGAAAGAATAATTTCAAATATTTAAAAAGACAAAAATCCAGAAAGAAATGTAAAAATGAAAGAAAAATAAATGAAAATATGGAACCCAGCAAGTCAAAAAGCAATATCGGGCTGAGGACCGAATAAGCGGGGTTAAACTAGTTTAATGGTACCAACCTTCCCCCTTTGCGACTTGGTAGGCTGAATTGGGAAATCCAAATTACAAAAGAGTTCAATATGAAACTATATATATATATATATATATATATATATATATATATAGTTTTCTGCTATAAATAAATTTCTGCTCAAATAAAGTTGAGAATCATGCTCTGACTCTATTGTTTTATAAAAAGCCTGCATATTTTAATATGACACTCATTTCTACTTAACTCTATGGGTTTTTCTTACATAAAATTAAAGTCAGATTTCATTATCCATATCTTAACTTTGAAAGCGAAAACATTTTGGATTTAAAGGGAAGTGTTGTATGTAATGCACTTATCGACTTTAAAAACCCAAATATTGTCTACGCAGCGATCAGACATTTCAGGATGACACTACCCTCGTAATAAATATTCTTGAAACGCGTTTAAATGTAATAAATATTTCTTTAAAACAGCCTCATGTTTCTCAGGATTATCACTCCCAAGGAGATCACAAACGCGATCCACAAGTCTTTTGTCTCTCGAGTGTGATGAGAAATAACAGTCACTTTCTAACATACTAGGCTTACAAAAAGCACTCTCTTCCACTAGATTACAATATTTCAGATATATAAGCATTGGTGTCTGTAAGACCTTTCTGCACCAGAGATAGAACACGAATCACACCACTGTTTTGTTATGTAAAGTTTGCTCTCTTCAATTCTACGAGATCAATTTTCTACTATCAGATGCAGGGAATAAGTGAAGATAGTCAATTGCACTGAGTGTAAATATTAAATTTTCTTAAAATCCCAAAAATGTAATCTGTTCTAAATAGTTATATTGCAAATACATTATTTCATATTCTAATTACATTGTTTTATATCAAATCCATTTCATTCCTTGAACCAAAAAACCCTAGTCTTCAAACAAAATTTCATTTACCGTGGTAAAGTACTACAGAAAATTATGGCGACTCCAAGTGTGAACCGAAATTCAAACGTTGAATTGAACTAAAATAAATTACAAAAAGCGCCTGCATCTGATCTGAACGAGAAAAGAAACAAAAGTGGCCATGTAGACGAAATAAGGAAATAGCCATTGGCTGAAGTGCGCCATCTTGCCAAACTAGAATCGCCTAACTTCTGCTTAACTATATGCCACCTTGGCATAAAACGTCATTTAACACATTGCTTAGATTATGTATTGAGGAACCATCTCGTTTCACATTAAGATGTGTCAACCTGGGATAAGGTAAAAATTCCCAAAGTCAATCTAATGCTGTGTCGCTGGGAGCCCTTCTGGAATAAGAATTAAATTCCATTCAATACGTTGGAAAATTACCTCGATTCTATGTTACTGAGTGCCGCAATGGAATAAAAATAAATTACGTGCATTACGTCCAGATTTTATTCAGTGAAATGCCGCTCTAGTACAAAAACTAAAGTTCCGTTGAAGAATTATCATCTTCATTCCATAATGTGAAATGCCATCCAGGTATGCAAACGGAAGTTCCGTAGAAGAATTATACTGATGATTTTAAATTCAGAGGTTAAGTGTTATTCTGACAAAAAGAGAATTGGCATTACTTTGGCTGCTACTACTTTATTAAGAAAACTCTTTAGAAAAATATGTATATTATTGTATCTTATATTTTTACGAGTCATATTTTCTCAATTGTTCTTTTCGTTTATTCGCATTCGTTAAGAGCACAAGTTTTAATTTTAACTGTGAAAGAGACTCAAAAGTATAATTCTTAATTTTGCCTCAACAGTACATCCCAATTTATTCCCTGTAGCAATGTGAAAATATTGAAAGTTCGGTGTTTACTGATTCAATATTTTTATGTTGTTTTTTTCCTCTCATAAACTAAGGAAGATTTGTTATTACAGACTGGGTAATGTTCTTGCTACTGGTTTCAAGTAATTATAATTTCTAACTGGTTGAGGAAAACGTTTTTACATACACTCAGAAATATTGAAATTAACAGCGCACCAAAATGGAAACGAGCTACAATCGTGAATCTTTACAAAATAGCTAAATGATGTGTGATATGAAAATGATCCAATTTTGGGCAATGTCACACATCCTGCAGTGGCGCTGCAATCAGGAAGTTGATTTTATATAAACCGCCTCATTGTGGAAAATTAATAAACGCGACGATCACAATTCGACTTCAGAAAGACTTCAGCAAACGAAGAATGCCTGGTAAACGTGTGAGAAGATATATCTCTCAGTTAAACAAATTTGAGAGGGTCGTGATCATCGGCATGAAAACCGCAGCCTTGTCGACACGCCATGCTGCTCGCCAGGTCGATCATTCAAAAGGTGCCGTCAGAAAATGTTGGGAGCAGTGGACACGAGATAGTACCTACGGGCAGATAACTGGGCGTGGAGGGACCAGGAAGACGATAGGGTGAGAGAATAGTGCAGCAAACACTCATGTATCCTTCAGTGACTCGTTCCATGATACAATCAGGAGTAGGGCTACCAGTTGTTCCATAAACCAATTCCAGACATTGCGAAAGCTAATCTGAAATACATGTGTTTTTATCGTATACTGTCTTTAGTACCAAAACATGGGTAACTCCGTCTACAGCGGGTGCCAAGCCAGAATGACGTGGAATGCCACATATTGGCAAAACATGGTGTTTAGTGATGAATCCCGATTCATTTTGGGGATAGATGATAATCACTCACGGGTGTTGAGACACCCTGGTGAACGGAACAATTCCACCCAAGCTGCCCCGCGACACACTACCCACGCTACCCTGCGATACATCCCCTCAGTAATCTTTTTTCCCTCTTCTTCTCCCCCCTCTTTTTTTCTTTGTCATGTGTTTTGCTTTGGGGGAGGGGGGGTTCCGCTTGATATTTTATGATATCAAGCGGAAAACAGATTATTCTAACAGAGTTTTTTTTCTTCTCTTTGTAATATGTGCTAACTTTTGTGTTGCAATAAATAAATAAATGAATAAGAAATAAAATTATAAAAATATTTAAAAATGAAATAAAAAAAAATCTTTGTGATGTCTCTACTAACACACTAAAAGGTCGATGGGGTATCAATACCGATCTCTAGCTCTGGCAATACGAAACCCCAGTAACACTCATGCGGAGGTATCTAGTGGGAGACCGTATGGGCGTGATTGGAAAAGGCCCTGTTTGGGGAAGGGTGTGCGAGGAGAGGAGTAGCGTGCGCCGTCGGTAACACTTTCGAACGTCATCTTCAAAATGTTCCCAGAGGGTGAGCCTTGGTTGCGTATGGCTGGATGGTGTGACCTCCCTCCCATTTCGAGAAATCCTTCTTGGCTTCGACCTTGGACTGTGCCTCTGCCTGGGCAAGTAATGGGGGCAGTTCACATTGCCAAGCTCGAACGAATCTCTCCGGAGGTTACTCATTTCCACGTTAAGAAAGGGTGGGGAGACGGGGTCTGGCGGGGGCCTCGGTCGAACTAGAAGTCAATCGGTGTTCTTTTTTTTTTCTCAGGCACTATGGCGACAAATAAAATGAAATCCGTTTTGGCTCCCAAAACTGTTAAAAACAATGTTAAATCGAATATTGAATCATGGGCTGACCGTGTTGAGCGTCATTCAGAAAATGAAAATTCAGAAAAATCAGACATATGTACAAAAAATACTAACTTTAGATTCTTCATCATAAAAAGAGACACTGATACTTTCTCTACCATATCTCCCTTTTTAATTCAAAAGGGAATTCAGGGTATGGTAGGAACTGTTCAAGATATCAAGAAACTACATTTTGGTGACCTATTAATCGAGGTCTGTACCTCAAAACAAGCACAACTTATAATGAATATGAAGACCTTAGGACCTTATTCTGTAACGACTTCACCGCATAGAAATCTGAATTATTCTCGTGGCGTGGTATCCTCAAGGGAATTGGAAAACATGTCGGAAGAAGAGATTTTGGAGAATTTGCAGGACCAGCTAGTTTGTGGTGTCCGGAGGATTATGATTAGGAGAGATGGTAAGGTGCTTAATACCCAGCACCTCATCTTGACCTTTTCGACTCCTATCCTGCCACAGACTATTCAGGCCGCATACCTCCGACGAACCGTCCGACCATATATTCCAAACCCTCTGAGATGTTTTAATAGCCGGCGTTATGGCCATTCTAAGAATGCGTGTAGGGGACAATTGACTTGAGCTCGCTGTACAGCAACAGGACACGATAGTGCTTCCTGTAACGCTGCAGAGAAGTGCGTCAATTGCCAAAGAAACCACCCTGCATACTCTCGTTCTTGCCCTAAATGGGCAGAGGATAAGGAAATAGCTACGGTGAAGACGCTACAGAATTTATCATATCCCGAGGCTCGCCGGGTTGTCGCTTCCCGTACCCCAGTACAGGGGAAAAGCTACGCTACGGCAACCCAGAACACTAAAGTTTCATAATCCACCCAATTTCCTGAACCTCTTCCTACCACTAAGACACCACAACCTACCAGTAATTAAGACACCGCAATCTACCACTAAGACTCCACAATCAAAGGGAAAATTAAATATACTTAAAACCCCTTCCTCTGCTAGCAAGGCCGTTTGCCAGGTCAAAGGCTTTGCACAGGCAAAAATTAAAATCTGCTGCGAAGAACAGCGTTCCTCGCAAAAAAAACTAGGGTCATTGACGGGGATGCGGTGGTCTTACACCCATCACCCGAAGATTATGACTCTATGGGGGTCCTGGAAACGAGACCTTCATCTTCCAGTGCGCCCATTTAATGGCGTTTGTTTCCTGGAACTGCCGCGGTTTACTATCCAGACTAGAGGATCTCAAATCCGTTATATCTACACACCAACCTGTCTGTGTTGCTCTTCAGGAAACTTTTCTCAAGAGTAATATGACAATCCGAGTGCGTGGATATCATTGTGTACGATGGGATGTTGATGCCGCATCATCTTCTTCGGGAAGTGTTTGCATCCTGACATCCCATAACTGTCCTCATAATATCGTTACACTGACTGCATCGCTGCAGGCTGTGGCTGCGCGAATTCATACTCGCACTTTAATCACAGTCTGCTGCATTTACCTGCCACCTAACGATGTTGTGTCACAAACGGATTTAGACAAACTAGTCGATCAGTTACCAACTCCCTTCCCTCTGCTAAGTGACTTTAATGGACACAGCCCTCAGTGGGGGTATGATGATACAAATTCGCGTGGTAAGCAGATTGAGCGACTGATCTCTGATATATGTCTGCTGAACACCGAAGAGAAAACGTATTTCCATGCTCCTACTAGGACTTTTCATTCCTTTGATCTAGCCATTTGTTCACCGGCACTGCTACCGTCGCTGAATTTAGAGGTTCTAAATGATCTACATAATAGTGATCATTTCCCTCTACTGATTTCCCAGGTTCATGGTAGTGGGGTGCGATTACGTCCCCCCACTTATCGCTTCAACCGGGTAGATTGGGATTTATTTACACGATTAGCGGTTATTACCGGTACAATGGTTTAAGATCGAGATGTTGATGATTCTGTCCGCAATGTCACTGCCTCTATAATGCACGCTGCCGATGCAGCGATACCGAAGAGTAGAAATTCACAGCGGAAGATGAGTAAACCATGGTGGAATAAGGATTGTCAATCATCCTACAGGGAACAAAAGAAATTGTGGGGTATCTTCAGACGATATCCCACAACCGAAAACCTTAGTGTTTAAAAGGGCAAGGGCGTTTGCTCGCAGAGTAAGGCGACATAGTCAGAGGGAATCATGGATCAGGTATGTCTGTTCCATCACATCGTCTACCACAAGTCAACAGTTATGGAGAAAGGTAAAAGCTGTAAACTCCCTGTATCGGGAATTTACCATCCCGATACTGGAAACTGCAAATGCTGAGCATTCTTCACCTGTTGAAGTGGCCAATGTCATTGGCCACTCTTTTGCTAGTGTGTCAAGCTCCGATTCATATAGCGTTACATTTTTAGCGACTAAGAATCGTACTGTCCAGACGCCTATCAACTTCAGACGTCGGCAACCGCTCCCTTATAACTGTGACTTTGACATGTGGGAATTGAGAAAGGCTCTGTCCTTGGCTCACAATACCAGTCCAGGCTCTGATGGTATATGCTTCGCCACTTGAGTGAGGATTCACTTGTCAGTCTCCTTCACCTATTCAACCGAATATGGAGGAAGCATGTGTTTCCTAGCCAGTGGCAGGAAGCAATCGTTATTCCTATTCTGAAGCCTGGTAAGGATCCAAAGAACCCTCTCCACTATAGGCCTATCGCTCTGACGAGTTGCCTGTGTAAGACGCTAGAACGTATGGTCAATGCCCGTCTCGTTTATCAATTGGAAAAGGATCAATGTTTTCCGTTTCTGATCAATGTCAATCCGTTTCAGAGTGGCTTCCGTAAAGGAAGATCCACAGTAGATAACATCGTTCTACTCGAAAGTCAGATTCGTTCTGCTTTCGTACGGAGGAATCATTTGGTTTCTATTTTCTTTGATATCGAAAAGACATGTAATCGTACTTGGTGCTATCGGATTCTGCGCACTTTATACGGTTATCGTCTGAGAGACAATTTGTTTCTTTTTATTCAAATGTTTTTATCTTTCAGATCATTTAAAGTACGGGTTGGTAATGTTTTGTCTTCACCTTTTACTCAATTTGAATGAGTTCCTCAGGGGAGCATTCTGAGCTCCACTCTTTTTATTTGTCATCTGTCACCTATACTTTCTCATCTGCAACCATCAGTTCATGGATCATTATACTTGCAGATTTCCTGCGAAGGATCGTCAATGCGTATCATTGAGCGACGACTTCAGACCGCAGTCAATAACCTGGTTACATTGTGTGCTGCGAATGGGCATTGTATTTCTGCCAGCAAGAGAAGTTGCGTGTATTTTTGTAGGAAACGAGGTCTCCATCCCAATCCTGATATTCGCATTCGTAATACATCTATTCCGGTCGCCCCTGACATCCGCTTCCTCGGAGTAATTTTCGACCGCAAACTAACTTTCCTTCCACACATTTTACATCTGCGGAAGAAGTGTGAGAAATCCCTGAATATCTTGAAGGTGTTGTCCAACACCTCTTGGGGAAAGGATCGAACTTCTTTACTCCGAGTGTATCAGTCGGTGATTCTGTCTCGGATCGACTACGGATGTATCATCTACGGATCTGCCTGCAAAACTACCTTGCAGAAGCTTGACCCAGTCCACCATAATGCTCCGAGAATCTGCTGTGGGGTGTTTCGAACGTCACCTGTGCAGAGTCTCTATGTGCTTTGTAACCAGCTACCTTTGGCTTTGCGGCGCCTGAAACTGTCACTCTATTATCATTTCAAAATGTCATCTCTTCCATCTCAGCCATTGTAGAACATTACTCTCAACCCATCTTTACGCAGATTGTACAGTGCTCGCTCTTCTTTCATTCGTCCTTTCTCCGAGAGGGTGAAGGAATTGATCGAGGAACTCGGCCTACATGACTTGGATGTTCGGCAACGAAATTTTATTAAATTTCCTCCTTGGAATATGCCCAGTTTTGTATATCATAACTCCTTTGCTTCATACAAGAGCACCACATGTTCGATTGTTTTCCAGAGAATCTTCGCCTTCTATCGCAGTCAGTATACGGATTTTATTCCAATTTATACGGACGGATCGAAAGGAACTGGATATGTCGGCTGTGGTGTCGTTTCAAATGACATCAGGCACAGTTACCGGCTCGACTCTTCCTGCAGTGTCAACATTGCAGAAGCAGTCGCCATCTACTGTGCCCTCAAATTAGTCGAGAAGTCTAGTTCCCGAAAATTCGTCATACATACTGACAGCAGGAGCGTCTTGGAAACATTGGTACATCTTGAAGATCGAAGTCATCCTATTGTGGTTGACATTGCTGACATTATTTGCCAGATATATAGCAGGGGTCATATTATAAAATTCTGCTGGATACCTAGTCATGTAGGTATTTTAGGCAATGAACAAGCGGACTCGGCTGCACGTTCGGCAACGAATCCTCTGCAGTTCGCAGTCCCACTTGAGGACATTCGACGTCACATTTTAATGCTCATTCGTCAGACATGGCAGGAATCTTGGAGTCTCTAGACTAATAAAAAATTACACTCGGTGAAGCCGATCATTGGAGAATTGCCTGTTTTTCCAATACGAAGAGCAGATGTCAGATTGACTCGCATTGGACATACTCGATTTACTCACAAACATCTTTTGTTTGGAGAGGATGCTCCCGAGTGTTCTTCCTGCCATGTCCCTTACTCTATTCATCACATTTTAATTGACTGTCAGGTGTTTGATCATCATGACCGGATTTTTTTCTCATTCATCAGTTTTAAACCTATCTGACTTGGCGGGGGAAAAAACCCATAACTTACTTGCTTTTTTTAAAACAAATTGGCCTTTTACACCAAATTTGATTATTAACTTTTTCTTATTTTTCTCTACGTATTTGATTCATATTTTTAGAATTTTTTACACTGATATAATTTAATAAGTGCCTATAACTTGATTTAATTTAACAAGCATAGCCTACTTTGGCTCTTCCGCCATTAACTACAGTCATTCACTGTAGCACTACAATCACTCACCACCCTGCGATACACTGCCCACGCAGCAAGCGTAACGGTCTGGGGGGAGGTCATAGTCTATCCATTCTAATTGTGGTACCTGGAACCTTATCGGGCCAGCGTTATGTTGATGACCCACTTCGAATCAAAGAGGGACTTTTCCTAAATGGTCTTCTTGGGCAATTTTTCAGTAAGATGATGCTCGTCCGCACACAGATCGAGTAGCTCAAGAATTCTTACGTCATGTTCAGATTGTTGCGGCATGTATTCCAACAGAAGGCCGTCCGACACGTTGTGTAAGTAGCACAGCATTAGTCTAATTGTACAAACTATATTCATTTAATTGTCCTAATTTGGGGTTCAAGTAAATCTTCCATTTGTATCATTATGTGTATTAAATTTCCTTTCAATCCGAAACTCACTTTTTCGTGTGCCATGTTCTATGTTCGATGTATAGAGTTGCTAACAATTTTTATATGAAAGTAAATATTTTTATCGGAGTTTCAGGAATAAATGCTTTTCTTTGTTAAATACACTGGGATTTAGTCATTAATATTTTTGATCGTACATTTGTTTGCAATAGTACTTGAGTGATTACTAATATTTTGAGTTCTATCCCAACTTTTCCTTCAAACACTGCAAGTGAAAATTGCGTATCTTAGAAATTCTCGCTTAAGGTTTGAAAGCAATTTATTTTTCTATCTCGTATTTTTATATTAATAATCTTGATTGAG
The DNA here is from genome assembly GCA_019974015.1 of Nephila pilipes. Lineage (NCBI taxonomy): Eukaryota > Metazoa > Arthropoda > Arachnida > Araneae > Nephilidae > Nephila > Nephila pilipes. The sequence goes on along the minus strand of BMAW01030190.1, from coordinate 413,346 downwards.
AATGCAAACGATTTCGGATTTGGCATAATTTGTATTATCCCTTTAGAAGAATTAATTAACACTGACAAAACCCAGTAATTGAATTTCTTCACCACCTTTGAAATCGCACAAATACTTTCTTGGAATAGTTATATATATATATATGTATAACATTTCAATTTTGGTTCAATATTGTTTTATAATATCGTACGATTACGTTCAAATTTCGCTGAAGTCATCGATACTCAAAGCCGGCCGAGTTGCAGGAATTCATATATGAAAAGACTTTCTCCATCTAACCATTTTTCAAATATCAGTTAGAATGTTTCTCTTCATATCACGGTGATGGAGTGGAGTATATAGCGGTTCTCTTTAACAGCAACGATGGAAGTTAAAACAGCCTCAATAACAAACCGAGAGAGAGGTCTCTCTTAGTCTGATTGGTAAAAGCGCAACAAGATGTAACCGATTAACTTCCTTCGAATTCAATGAACCAGGGCTTGAAACGCTGGTGGCAACCCCCCCCCTCCATGGGGTCGGAAAACAACTCAACGTCAAACTACTACCTTATGCCATGATGTTCCAACACACGGTTATGCATGATATGTGGCGATCAGTTATTATTAAACATTCTTAAAATTTCAATTATTTATATAGTTATGTTTTAAACACAATATTTCAGATTAATTTTTTTTATCAAACCGGGTTTGATTTGATAATGTAATTACGGAAGTATGATGGATGGAACCGTCAAACTGGTTCAAACACAAGTTTTCCATTCCAAAGTATTGGGCAGTATTTATATACCAATGTCTCCATTTTCGCTCATCCTTATATCTTTTCTTTTGAGATATGCTATGTTTTAGGCAGTTTTGTATTTAACTAAAGAGCAATTTTTATTAAATGGTTTATTTATGTTTTTATTAAAAATATTAAGCATAATTTGAATTTCAATAAACTTTTTTTACATTATATTTTGTACGGTTATTTTGATAATTTCCTGCAATTTTCATTTAATTCTGTAATATTCGAAGGTTTTTAGCTATTATAAATTTTTCATATTTGTCTTTAGAGGTTTTAAAGTTACTGTATAATACAATTTTGTATAGTTAAAAATTGTCTTAATATATGTATATATACATTTAATTCTGAAGTATTCGTAGGTTTTTAGTTATAAGTTTCAAGCCATTCATTTAGCAGTAACACGCGTCGACGCTGACGCGCGAGACCAACTTAGTAACTAGAAGATTTTCACATACATTTAAAGATTAAAATTATGGAAATTTAACGCATATTTACTGAAAAATTAGAATTTATTTTAGGATAATTTTATAAAAATTAATTTTTGAATTTAACTAACGCAAATAAGTATGATAATTTGATTTCCTTTCAGCTGTTAGTAGTAATATAAAGTTTGTTTTGCTGCTATCAGAGTTGCACATTATGAAAGTCACCTAAGTGGGAGAAAATTTTAAAATTACACGAGATAATTGCAACGGACAAAGGATTGGTTTAATTAAAGTCGCACTAGAAGCAACATGAGGGCTAAAGGCGAAGAACCTCGTGTAATTTTAAATATTGGTCTAGTGAGGAAGACGATAACCGAGCTGGCACCTCCTTCTCCAACGTTAGGTTTTTTGACGTCGCTCTAGAAGCAACACGAGTGCTATTGGCGACGAAGCTCGTTATTTTGAACCTCGGTCAAGTAACGCGGACGACACCCAAGCTACCCCCCTCTCTTAACTTCCACACCACGGAAGGACTTTGGACCCCGACAAATTTAACGTACAACAGCTCCGGGCTACACGGCGAGTCTTCAGTGGCATCAAGGCCCAAACCTGCGACTCGACCAAAACCGCCAGCCGCGAGTCTGCGGCCATGACCACTAGGCTACCGCGGTCACCCTCCCTCTCTCAACTTACACACCACATCAATAGGATTTGGGACCTCAACCAGATGGTACGTTCCTCAGGCCCGCTATACGGCGGGTTTCAGTGTCATCAGGGTTCTACACCACGATTTGACGAAAACAAACACCGTCTGCAATCATGACCACTGGCCTACAGCAGCCGTCTTTTTCATTCCATGTGTATAACACCCTTCGCATCCCAACTGTTTATGATCCAACTTATTAATGTCGCACTTAAAAAGCAACACGAGGGCTATTTTGGACCTCGATCAAATAACGTGGATGACGCATGAGCCGACACCTAACTCTCCAAATTTTAACACCATACTAAACGGGAGATTTGATTTTATTAACATCGAACTGGAAGCAACACGATAGCTGTTGACGACGAACCTCAAATTTAGAGCCTTGGTCAAGTGACGAGAAAGACACTTGAGCTGGCACTCCCTTTCCTAACTTCCACAACACGACAATGAGGGGGGGGGAACTTGATGTTTCGACAGATTATACGTGGATCAGCAACATAACTTTTAGTTTAGTTTTTATTAAAATCGAGGGCTATTGGCAACGGACCTCGTAATTTTGAACCACGGTCAAGTGACGAGGACGACACCTGAACTGGCACCCCCTCTCCTAACATCCACACCACGCCAATGGGAGGACTTAGGGCCCTGAACAGATTTAACGTGCATCAGCCTCCCGTCTTTGACGGCCAAGGATCGAACCCGCGACTGAACGAAAACCGCCAGCCGCGAGTCCACGACCTTGACCACTAGATTACCGCGGCCCTTCAGCAACACAACACGTCAGGTCAATAATAACATCAAGACGCGAATGAGTAATGGAGTTAAACACCTCAAAAGCCAGGTGTAGGAAAATTAGGTAACGTTCGTTTTGCCGTAGCATCGCTTTCCGTTGTCAATAACGTACACTTATTGAACCATGCTGGCTTGTGTAAATGATTCTAATGATCCCGAATTCGCTAAATTTTATTCACATAAATTTGAAATTAAAATATTTTCTGAATTTTTTGGGCGAGTATTTATTATTTTCAACTGTATGTGAAAAAATGCTGCAAGGAGCTTTTGCTTTCATACAACCACAAAATGTCGCCTCTAACCAAATAAACAGTTAAGAGCGCTTGATATTTGATTAATCTAATTTGATTTCTTCCAACAGATTCACAATAGTTTGTTTGAACTGTAGTCACTTAATTGAATGAGTGAGTGAATGTTAAGTTTATTGGCGCAAGAGCTAGATATGGCTATACTGTGCCAAACAAGATTAAACTGTGGTCTAGACGTTAAGTTGAAAAAAAGTGGTTGACAAGAAGGGTCGAAAATAGAGAAGGATCGCTAGGGTATCTCGGGAGTGCGTCACCCGCGTTTACCAAAGACAGTATACCCCCATGGGAAAGAAAAACATCACTAAGGTGCCTCGGGGTCATGATGGCCGTACTTATCTGAAGAAGGCAAGTCCCTGAGGTCCCCTGATATAATCCCCAGGGGCAGGGTACCCGGCTATACCTCCAGACGTTGGGCACCCATTTTAGTCGCCTCTTGCATGTCGCTTAATTGAAATATAAATGTTAAGAATAGATTATGTAAATATTCCTCCTCCCCATTTAACGGCAGCAATTTTATTAGCTTAAAATATATTAGATTTAATAATTTGTATTTGCTTTAATTTTAAAATAACTGAAAAGAATGTTATTGTCCACTTCGGTTTTAATTCTCTTTAATAATTTAATTATTTAAAAAAAAATTTAACCTTTAGCGATTAAACCTCAGTATAGAGTATATAATTTTCTCTTTTTCATATATTTTAATGAAAATATATTTCAAAAAGTCAGAGCTAGGAGATCGATTACCTATAGGTATTGACTCAATCTCTACTTCAATAATTAGACACTCACCAGCACTATTAAAATTACTCGAAAGTTCAGCACACTATTACAAAATTTTAAGTCATATGTTATCCACAATTAAAGCTTCAATTCTGTTCGGCAATTTAAAAGGAAATCGTTAGTAAATTGTACTTTTTATTTCCAATACCGGGTCTGATCCTTTTTCAAAATTTTTGCTATCGAGAAATGAAAATTACTTTTATTTTATTTTACTATGAGAATGTCTCATACATTGATAGAACAGGATTAAAGTAAGATGTATTCCAGAAAATGGACATCAGACTAAATGCTTATTCCTCCAAAAATTTCATAATTAGTAGTTGAAATAGTACCTTTAACATAAACCCTGAATGTTAAAAAAAAAAAAAAAAGATCGATTTGAGTATATAACGAATACGAGCGAGTGAAAATCAAGGTATGCGGCACAAAAGCCAAACAATGCGAAACTGATCTGTGTGTCAAAAATGGAGGGAAGAAATAAATATTGATAGGCAAATGGAAAGGCCGAAAATAAAGGACTGCTTGGGTATCCGGGAGATTTGTCGTAAGTGTTTATCAGACTTAACCCCATTGGAAAGGATTTTTTTTTTTTTTTTAATTTTTGTTTAGTTCTTATTAACGTCGCACTAGAAGCAATACGAGGGATATCTCCATAGGAAAGAAAACATCAAGATTACTCAGGGTCATGATTCCGTTCTTACCTAAAGATGGTAAGTTCTCAATGGGGTATAGATACCGAAATGTGCTTCATTATTTATTAAGATGGTACTATTAAGCAACATCAGGACTACTCGAAACTTAAAGCACACGATCAATAGACGTGGTCAAAGATTCTGGCTTCCAACTCTCTATATTCATGCCAAGGAAAAGATTTTGAACATCCCGACAGAATTTTAAATTTTTATATGCAAATTAATTATGAAAATTTTCGTATTTAAATCCTTAACTTTAGTTCTCGGACATAAATTTTGTGTTGATAATAATTCAATATATCAAATTTATTTAATAATTATGAAAATTATGTATATGATTTGATGCATTTTAATTACTACAATTTTATTGAAATATAGCATTACCACATTTGTAGCGTATAAGATTTACAGTAAAAAAAGAAAATGAAGCCCATTCTTCACATGAAAATTCTTTATTACAAATTTCACATATTTAAATCAATTACATGAAATCTTTGGTTGAAAGAAATTGAACTGAATAACTATATCAAATGAGCATAACATGAAATGTGCTGGCTGATAGAACGATGATTAGAACATAAAACTCCGCAAACTCAATATTAAATGAAAACAACTTGAAGTGTAAAAATACCTTATACAAAATTCCATGCGGTTAAACAATTTAATTTCCAAATTTATCTTACAATGAAACTTCTCAAATTTTTCAAGCGAACTTTCAATCATCTCACAATAAGTTTCTAATAAGAAAAATGCCAAAGAATTTCGATAATTTATTATCAATAAATAAACAATACAACTCTTTAAAAAATTTATTCAAAAATCAATTATTGAAAATTTCAAGACTTATAACAGCGTCCAACTGTTCTAAGCTGTTTTCAAAATGCAGGAATAAAATCAGTCTCCTAAAAAAAAACTTTCAAAATAAACATGGAAAAAAAAAGGTAAAACGCAGACATACTTACCTTTCTGTAAGAAAAAAAACTTAAGACTATAGTTAAGATGACTTCATACAAAGATCAGTCTTAACTATATACATAAGTTATTAGTCACTATTACTTGTTACCTGGACAGTACCTTGATAGTTAAGAGCAGACGACATTAAAGCCTTGAAGCTTGTTATCAACCAGGAAGTCTGAAAGAATACTTCAATTTTAGAGATAAAGGATAGGGACATACCGAATTTTGCTCTTCAGCATTATTTTTAAAGAAAACTTAATTTATAGATCGAAATTTTATTATAAAAACATACTACAAATAATCCTTTTATAACATTTTGTCATCATAAAGAAATGTTTTTCAAATAAATTGGAAAATAGATGCATTCTGAAAGATGATTTGAAATAAATGAAGACGGAGAATATGTATTTACTATGCGTCTATATTTATGCCATTCAAATCATTTTGCATCTCTCCGATTTCGTGAGCGAATTCAAAAATTTTACTTTATTTTTCAGCAGATATAAATTTATTTAGAACTACAAAACATTGTAGTAACAAATCAAAAAGTTTAAAATCAATTCTATAGAGTACAAAAAGTTGTGCTAATGTTTTGCGCAAACACTGTTGTATCAGAACTATTTTTAAGGTTCATACTTTTTAAATACAAGATGAATCAGCAAAAATACAATTTAAATAATTTTTTGAAAATCTTTATAAAATATTTAGTATAAGCTCTAGCAAAATCAAATTTAATTTGCGCTATATCGCAAGAATCCTTCAAGAATACACTGGCTTAATTTTTTTTTTTGTTGTTGTTGTTAGCGTCGCATTAGAAGCAACACGAGGGCTGTTGGCTACAGCCTTCGCAATTCTGAACCCCGGCCAAGCACAAGGACAATAATTGAACTGGCATCTCCCTCTCCTAACTTCCACACCACGCCAACGTCTTTGAGCCCCGACAGATTTATCGTGCATAAGCCCCGGCTACACGGCGGGTCTTTAGTGGTGTTTAAGAATACAAATAATCCCTTCAAATGTTCAATCACTTTCCATTTTTCAGTTAAACTTTAGAAATTTAATTACTATAGTATATACAAAGTACGGAAAGAATGCATTCTTCAGGTCTTGGTGAACACAACTGACAGGCAATGACTCCTTTGAGATTTTTTTTCTTAATCGCAACACAACCAAACCATTTTAACATGGTGTTTAAGGAAAACATTCTGTGTTGGCTTATCTCACTAGAATAGAGTTGAGAATAAACAAGAATTACTCATTTTAAAAAGAAATCTCTCGCTATTTATAAAAATATATAATGTTGGGAAGTAAAATAAAACCTAACTTGTTTTCAAAAAAAAAAAAAAAAAAAAAAATAGCAAAAAATTCTACTTTATGTTCAAATTAATATGATTAAAATCACAACAATCTATTTTAATAGCTTAGTACATTAGATGTGATGATTCATAAGATTGTTATTTCAATAAAGTATACATAATTTTAATATAATTCCACAAATGGAGAAAGATCTGAAAAGCACGCCGCGCAACGTTACAACCATCGCCAATCTGCCTATAATGGGAGAAGTGAATGAATGTAAAGGTTATTGGCGCAAGAGTCGGATGTGGCTATGATGCGCCAATCAAGATGTAACTGTGGCCTTGACGTGAAAAAATTGAAAAAAAAAGACAAAAATTGGTTTGACAAGGAGAGTCGAAAATAGAGAAAGATCGCTAGGGCCACCCGAGGGTTTGTCACCCGTGTTTACCAAAGACAGTCAACATCTATAATAGGAGATACAATTGACATCCATACTGACTACTTGAATCAAAATATGAACCTTTTTGGAAAAATTTTAAAACCCCATTTGTTCTTCTTTCAGACATCACACGCTCAATTATTTATGCACACCCTTTGGTATTGGAGCCGATTTTAAATAAGTTTCCCATAACAAAAAAAAAAAAAAAAGATTTAATATGAGCAATTATTGAATATTAAAATAATTTTCTTCCTCCTACATTTAAACTCAAGAATAACTTTTCAGAGTCCAAATATATATCGATTCTAACAGGCCCTTTTACTCTTACCTAAAATTTAAATCCATAACCCCCCTCCCCTCATACTAGAAATTAAATTCTCTTCAAAATACATACCTCAAAAAAAAAAAAAAAATTTCCCTTCATATTCGATTTCAATATTATATACTCGGCTGAAAACTTTATTTTTTTTTTCATACTATTCTTAGATTCAGCTATAAGATACTTTAAAAATAATTTCATTTCACAACTTTATTGAAGAAGTCACTAATGTCAAGATAAATTTAACCTAAATCCTTAAAATACCCAACATGTAATGTATATTTCAGCTTTGACATGAGTTTTATAAAATACTGCAGAATTTAACAAAAAGCTCCTAAAAATAAATTTGACATTTAAATCTCGTAATTTAAGAGGATTTCCATTAACTGAAAAGGACATATTCCTTTAATTTTCTGACAATGTGTTTTTATTACCCATACATTCAGATTAAAAAGGTCTCAACAGAAAAAGTTCCATTTGTAGAAATATCAATTAGTGTGTTTTAATTTTTTCAAAAGTTCATACACTAAGCTCTTTCAATAATTTATCTTTTCCTTCATTTGTATATATACACTATTCTGAACCTTATAACATCACCAGATAATTTTCTTCAGGTTCATTTGTTTATTGTCTCAAGCAACATAAGGGGTTATTAGTCTTATTTCATGATTTTGTCTGTCAAGTGATGAGGACTACACCCAAATTGTTACCCCTCTCTAATAATTTTGTGATATGTTCAGCTTGGTTAATGTGTTTTATAGACAGAAGAACTAGGTTAAGTAAACCATACACAGAGAAAAATTTAATCTCGTTCAATGCAGTACTATTTTATTTCTTGATTGTAATTAAATATAATCCCCATCTCAATTTTGGTTTCATTATTTCTGAAGAATCATTTACACTGGACAAATTTCTCTGGAGATGTTGAATTTATACTTTATGAATTTGATGCTTCGGTTTTATACCAGAATATTTATTATAAATTTTTGAAACAATTGGTATATCTCTCAAATAAAGAACAATTACAATTAGCAAAACCAGCAATTCAAAATATACTAAGTTAACTTTTAGGCTGCCACAAATATAGTGTTTTTTGCAATTTATACTGTTAAAAGAGTGTCACATTCATTATATATATGCAAGTTGTGGATTCAATAAAAAATACTATATTTTCACAAAACAGCAGAAGTTATTAGAATAGCCAGTAAATTTATGTAACAAAAGATAATTAGGCAACTCTAAATTTATATTAATTACAAATGAGGAGTTTCACAAGTTTTTGATTTAGTACATTGCAAGAGAAACGACATTAAAGTATATTTGAATTAGGTTGGTTTTATTAACGACATACTAGAAGCAACACAAAAGCTATTGGCGCAGGATCTTGTAATTTTGAACCTCGGTCAAGTGACGAGGACTACACCTGATCTAAACCCTTCTTCTAACTTCCACACCATGCCAACAGGACTTTGAGCCATGACAGATTTAACATGCATCATCTTCAGCTAAAAGGCATATCTTTTATGGCATCAAGGCTCAAATCTATGACTTGATGAAAACCTACAGCTGCGAGTCCACTACCACAACCACTAGGCTATTGCAACAAGATATTTGAATTAAAGAAATATATTTGGGAATCAAGACAAATTTTCCGGTTAACTGTCGTCATTTAAAGGTTGAAAATCATTAAAATTCTAGCAGTAAAATATTTGGTAAGCAGTGTAAATTTCTACATATAATAGACATTAACAGACCATTAGGTAAATTGTTCAATGAATGCCAGAATTCAGATTTTCCTTTTCATCAAGTAAATGCTTATTTAAATTATAATTTAAAAATTATAGAATTATGCATAAGCCCTAAGGCAAGAGGAAAAATTGGAAGTTTAAGTTAAATTGGATAAATATATAGTATGATAATAATGTACTAAAATAAAGTATTAAAAACCCTCATAAATCATCACACCTTAGCATGAAAATAATTGCACAAAAGCCTAGTTTATATATATCTCTAAAGAATAAATTTTAGTGTTTCAGTTTCTCTTATTTCTTAAAAAAAACTATATCTAAAAACAAGAGAACACAAATATGAAACAATTTCTAACAAAAATGTTGATTTAATAAGTTTAAAGTGTGTGCGATTGTTTACTAACATCACACTTGAGAAGTAACAAGAAGCCAATTGGTGACGGATTTCATAACTGATCCTTAGTAGTGATGAGACTGAAGTATGAGCCATCATCTCATTCTCAAAAATTCCACACCAGCCATCACAAGAATATTGAGAGCCTTGACAGATTTAACCCACACTAGCTCTGTTATGATGGATGCTTAAAGATGATCAGGGCTCCAATTCATGACTAAATGGAAATAATTCCAACCATGACCACTCCGTTATCACAATTTTGTAATTTGAATTTAGGTTGCAAAATAAGATTCCCCAATCAAGACCATTCGAGATCAATGTTTTGAAGAATAAAATCCATAACACTATACTTGCTTGTACATGGTATACATACAACAACAAAAACACAAAATAATTTCAAGTTAAAAGGTGAGAATAACCAACCCATTCCTTCTCTTTTTGCTTTCCTTATATAGATATCCCTATTATTCCTAAGAAAATCATTCGTAGTCTCAATGGGTCATTGTACTTACTTAGATCAAGGTTATATATATGATACCTCTAAAACTTGCGTTACAATATAATAATCATTTTTGACATATTTTTCTTAAAACAGTAAATAAACAAAAAAATTTATGACAATACTCTAAACCACATTCATAAACTAATTTGTACTAACCAAAAACAAGACAGTTGTATCAGCAAAACTATCTAATTTTTAAAAATTATGTCCATCTTCCTTAACACTAGAATGCCTGGAGCTGTCATTTTAATTGCAAATCTGCTTTGAGAAGCACTTATTCTTAAACCCTTTACGTCAGCTCGCTGAAATGTCAACTTTATCAGGGTGTCCAAGAGAGAGAGAAATACCTTTATAACTTAAAAAAATTCTATGCTAAAAAAGATATTTACATTCTGTTTTCAGCAGTTAATAGTGCACTTCATCAAGTCTTTTTTTTTTTCTGTCCAGGAAAGCCAGAGTTAAGTGAGCATGTGGACCCCACAGGAGAAAGCACAATGCTAGGCATGGTTCATTGAAAGCTCTTATCAGACACAGGTTCAAAGGAACTTCTGGACCATATGTAAAAGGGACCCACCATCCGTGAATGACACACTAGTTTCATGAACACACTCTTATGTTACATAAAAAAGGAGGAGGAAGATCCAGAACAAGTGATGAAAATGTTGAGAGGGTACGTAAGCATTCCTATTCATACCTAAAAACTTCGTTCGGCTGCTAGACAACTGCAGATACCCAAGTCTACAATCCACATGGTAGCATCTCTATGCCTATAAGATACAGTTGCTACAGGAATTGTTACCAACAGACAAACCAAAACACTAGTTTTCCTTAGAGATGTCACCCCGTATCAATGAAGAGTTCTTGAAACAGGTGTTCTTTAGCTATGAGTCAACATTTCATGTGTCTGTCCAATTAAACTGTCATAATGTAAGAAATTGTGGTTCCGACACCCCAGTATGAAACACTAGATCAGTAGAGACAGTCCAAAGGTTAATGTCTGGCATGTTCTGATGCACAACTGAATGACTGGGCCATTTTTCTTCGCTGAAAACAGTTAATGATGGCATCTACCTGGACATGCTTAAACCTCTCTGCTCCTCCTCAGCAAAGAGGATTTGCTGCCCAATGTTTGGTTTCAGCAGGATGGAGATCCACCACAATGGTTATGTGCAGTCCATGATCACCTAGATGAAACCTTTCCCAACAGATTGATTGGATGACTCAATTTCATTGCCACCAAGGTCTTCAGACATCACATCAACTTCTTTCTGTAAAGTTATTTGAAGGATGCTGCCTTACAGGAAAAGTAACTGATATTGCCATCTTCAAAAGCCACATTACAGATATTTTTACCACTATCACAGGCAAGATGTGCCTAGCACCACACATGATGCACATATCGATGTTTTCACATGAAGAGAAATTTTTTGATGAATTACACTTTTAACTGCAGAAAACAGAATTTAAATATCTTTTTTTGCTTAGAAGTTAAAGTTTAAAGATAATTCTCGGACATCCTGTATTTAAGGTTCTTAAATACAATTTTTATCTAATATTGTATTAAAAAGCATATAAATTCATGTTTAACCTAGAACAATCAAAGCAATAAGAGACCATCATAGAGATTTCAGCTATTGAAATACCCTTTTCTTCTCTGCTTTTCTTTTTTACAACGTTTTTCTGAATTTCACTTGGTGTGTGTGTGTGTGAGTGTCATCAAATTTTCGATCGTTAATTTAACCAACTTCCCATCAAGCTAGAGCTTTGAAATTTTGGGAATCGTTCATACTGGCCTAACAATGCAATATTTAGACGTTTGCGAGAAGTTTTAACTAATATTTCAATAATTTTAATAAGTCAAAATATTCTTTCCTCTCAGCGCTTTTAGGATTAAGGGAAAAATTTCTTTCCCCCTCTGAGAACACCGGGCACTCCCCACGCCACATGAGGCCTTGTAAAACTATTGTACTCACAAAGGGGAGATACTATCTCCCCTTTACTATCTCCGAGATAGTAAGGGTAGCTGACTTTTAGACAGTAATCATTCGCAAGAAAGAAAGTTTCCAATATTTGGCACCATGTCTTATCACAATAATTTTTTCTGAATTCTGGTTCCCATTTTTTTTTAATAGAATGACTTACAAATTTTCAAATGCATGTTTTGATTTTATGAGTATTATGAATTTTTTAATACGCTCACAAATATCTCTTTTTTAGTAAATTTTAAAGTTAAAAATAACCAACAGTTTTAACTAATATTTCAATAATTTTCTTTAATAAACTTTGCCACCATATAAAAACGTTGGTTTTTATATCGAATTATTTACATTTACACATGCACTTGTTTACTAAGCCATTATAGGTGAGTGTTAATCAGTAGTGTTGTTTCAAGTGTCGACAACTGCACACACCTGAATTTTTTTTTTTATCAACTCTTATCGAAATTGCAGTAATAATAATGAAAATAGTGATTCAAATCTCAAGAGTCTTCCTGAAAGCATAATTAAAGCTCTTGCTTCTTGGAAGAAAAAATAAATGAAAATCACGGGCAACATATAGTTCTCTTGAGACTATCTTCAATGTTCCAGATGGAAATGAATGGCAAATTATAGATGAAAGCTCTTTCATATCTTTGTAAAAAGCACTGGAAGTGTGTGATGGTAAAGTTTAATGACAGAGTCGTGGCTATACTGCACTCAACATGGTATTCTGATCTATGTGGTCACATTCACTGTTTTTAAAATTCATATGGATGCATATTCTAGATTACAACATTGGTCATTTCCTTGAAAGAATTGGATGCTTATTTTTTACTAATTTACAAAAGAAAAGCATTGTATTTTTCCAGGCTAGTAATTTATTCCAGTACAAACCCGACAGTATTAAGGTTAACAATCATGAAACTATGTTAAAGAAATTCAATATTTTCAGCAGAATTTCAAGTTGAATGATATATCAACCCAGATCTAAAAAAGACAAATCTAACCTAGCTTCTGTATTAGGGTCGCTTATGTGAAATATCCTGTTTTATAGAGAGCCTATAACAAGCAATGAATAGCTGTTGATGTTATTACACAATGAAAATTTATACAGTTAACAGCAAAAAAAGCCTGATAAATTTGGATTAAAATTATGGCCGATTGTGGATGCTGAGATTAATTGTTCTTAGAATGATTTTATTTATCAAGGAAAGGATGAAAAGGACCCCCCCCAAAAAATGCAGTTTGTTGAATAAGTCTTCATGAACTAATGACCGTTTCCTTTTAAGTGAAATGCTACAAAAGTCAATGGTTTTGAATCTCAAGAAGTTGCTGGCAGTTTTATGGCAAAGTAACTTCCATTAATGGTCCAATTCGAAGACAGGCATCACTGATTTGCAAAGATACAAATCTAAAATGATTATAAAAAGTTATAGTGAACCACTTAAAAACTGTTAATCGATTTTGGAAAAAACAAAAAAATGCCAGCCTTTTGAGCACTATTATGCATAGAAATACATAAAAACAAACAGCTCCCAGAAACTTAGAATTCTCACAGTTTCCTTAGAGTGGCATAGAAGCCTGCTTACATTTTTTACAACATTCTAGATATGACAACTATAAATTCCTGTAATTTGTATTGAGTATGTAGCTCTTTGCCACTTGCTCATACATCCTTCTTTTGAACCTCATTAATGAACAAAGATTGCTGTGTTGTTTTGTCAAAGAAATGACCGGCATGCAATCCCATCTCCTCCAAAACCTTGAGAAACAAACATAGTAACACTTGTGACCCTGAAACCAAAGCAAAAAATATGTTCCTTGCATGTTAGTTTATTTACGGAGAATGTCACAAGGAAACAATGCTGGAAATAGTGTTAAAAACTAACAAGAAATGTGCTTAATAAGAATATATATATTTCCTGATACTAACAGCTTTAAATTTGGGAATACAAAATTTTTATGTTAAATTGTTGCATACTTTTTAAACTGTTCAAAGTAATTTTATTTGAGTTAAAAAACAAACACTTATTCTCAACTTGATATTGTGGTCAAAATAACCACCAAACAGTAGTTTTTAACCTATTAAATTAATGTAACCTATTAAGGAGATCCTATATCAACAGGAATGTACAACTTCTTTAATATTTCTCATCTCCTTAGACAAGTAATTTATGCAAAGTTCACAAAATTATGTTCTGTCAGACTTCTAAAGCAAACAAGCAAAAGCTCTATTCCCCCACTACAGAACCAAGACTGAAATGTCTGCCATGAAGAGCATGATTTTAATAACTAAGCTTTTACTCCGAAATTTATTATTGGTAGATTTTTCTTACTTAACAATCAAGTTTCAAATGTTGAGCTCTACTATTCAAATGGTATGAATGTATATTAATGCTTCACTGAGAAGCAACATGGTAGCTATATATATATATTGGCAATGGACATTGTAATTTTGAGTCTATTAAAAAGAAAGAACACACGAGCCAGCACTTCCTCCTTCGTATTTCCACACAACATAATTGGGAGGCCTTGGGATCTTGACTAGATTTGACTTGCATGAACCTTGTTGCACTGCAGTAATAAATTGGAAGATTAGAAATAAGTTTGAATATTTCTAAGCAGTTGCTAAATACAGAATGAATTATTTAGTTTATACTGAAAGGCATCTTAATTATCCTTTCTCCAAAAGCATATATATAAAATCCCAAGTTCATATTTATCCGTTAGTAAAATGCAAAGAATCAGCAAGTGGAAGAAAAATTATTCAATAATTATTAAAGACCCTTCACTATCAAATAACAAGCTTGATTATTTTATTTTTAAATACTTTTTGATCGACAGTTTGAGATGTAAAAAAAAAAGGTAAAAATTGGTTGAGAAGGACTGCTATAATAACCTGGAGTCATATTGCCAATGTTTAACCGAAAGACAATCCCAAGAGGAAGAAGATCACAAGGTCATTTCTAAGTCATAATTCCCATACTAACAAGAAGGTATATTTTTCTGATAAAACAGAAGGATCTTTTAAACTAGGGACAAATTTTCAAGTGTAAATTTTACAGTTTTAAAATATTCAATTCAAATTGCTACTTTCCCAAATCACACACCTAATTTTAAATATATTTGCTTAGCTCTCATTTAATTTTAATAAACTTTTCACTAATACCCTTCCCATTTTTGAATGCATTTAACCTACATCATTCTACGAACCCCCAAATGTTTCAATTTTGACCAGCTCAGAAATAAAAACTTTGTTTACTAGCTTTTATTATGCATTTAAAAAAATAAAACATGCAGGAACAAATCAATTTACTTTAATTATTGAATTCCATTACATTTTCCTCTAAAAAAAATTTGTATTATTGCAGATTTTAAATACTTCAGCACTAACATTACACAAACAAGTATTTTCAATCAATTTACCAAAATTAAAAATTTTTGTAATTAATAACTATAAAGAATTAACAATGAAACAGGTTATGCTGAGTTTAACTTCTCACAATGCTTCTAGAAGATTTGCAGCACAGTCTTGAACAATAGAAAATTAGCATAGGACATTAGAGGGTTTTTTTTTTTTTAAGGTGATAAATTAATATGCATGAAATCAAAATATATTTTAAGGCATCAGTCTCGTTATTTAATAGAACACATCTTGTATCCCTTTATAATTTTTACTGCAGCCAGCTACCAAAATTTTTAATAAACCATGCAACACTAAACCTTTTAAATGAAACATCAATGCCAACAAATGTCCTAATTATTAAATTTATTACATCAATGCTGATGAAATAGTAATTTTTGAAACATTAGCTGGTTTTGAACATTCGATATTTTCCTTGATACTAAAATCACAAGCCAAAATAATTTGTATAATCTATGGTAGAATTCTCAAGAATTTATATACTAAAATACAAGAGTTAGATTAAAGTAAAAATTGAAACTTCAAAAAATGATAATTATATCATTCATCCTGACCAGCCTGTACTTTCAAATATTTCTGTTCCTACATTGCAAAATCAGAACATTTGACAACATAATAATTTAATATATTCAGTTAGCATTTACTTTTAAAAGACTTCATTTTATCATTAACTAGTGAATTTCATAAGGTAATTTTTCTTTTGAAAGGTTAACTACATCATTTGACATACTTATCACAAACTTCCTATATTTCAGAAAAACAAATTTTTTTTTACACAACTTGCCTGCTCTCTACCAAATATAAATACTGCATTTAAAATCCCATCTAATAGTATGCTGAAATGCTTATTTAACAGAATGATTTTTCATACAATGTCCTATCATTTATATAGAAATACAAAAGGTATGTTTTAAATTTATGCTGTGACTAATTAAATTTATCAAAATAAAAATCTAAGACCAAGAGTGAAATATCATGCAAATCAACCTAAAAACTAGATTTTCAAAATGTTATTAAAATAACTTAAAATTGTCAAGAACCTTAAAAAGGATTATTTTAAATATATTAGGGATTGAAATATTTCAAATACAATTGTTTTATGAGAAAAAATTGTATAAGGAAAAACAATTAAAAATTAAAATAGATTGATACACTGAAAAATTTGTTGCAAATTTAAAAACTACAAGATCTAAACATAATCTCTCAATGATGCCATAGAAAATTAAGAAAGCCAACTTCTGTAATATCTTTCAGTATAACTTGTATAGCAATAACTATCATAATAACATATACATGGATAGCAAATATACACTTCTTAGAATTTTTCCTCATAAGATTTATAATAAAGTTTACATTCATGTTTAATCTGCCACATACTTCAAATCCTAAAGAACACAATGAATTAAGAAAACATCAATGATTCCACCTAATTGAATTTATACTTCAGAGACAATTTCACATTTGCTGCTAATAGTCAATAATTACTCATTCAACAGAATTGCAGTATTTTAACATTTGAACATACAAGGAAAAATAAAAATTCTTTAGTTATTTTGTAATTAAAGAATGCATAACTGACGTTTTGTTCCATAAATATGTAAAACTTGAATTTAATTAATTTTAAAAATTTACAAAATGAATCTATTTTTATAAGTTTGATTTATTCATGAAATTACTACAGCATATTAATCTATCGGAACATCCCTTATAAAAGCATTGACTGATTAAGTACATTTAACTACAATTGCAGAGGAAAAACACAAGATGGCTTACTCATGAAATAATCGAATAAATGTTCTTGTGTTTGGATACAGTACCTTATTCAGCAAGAAAATTAAAATAAAGGTATTTGAATCAATTCTACACACCATGAACTATGTTATCTAATTACTACAGAAGTCCCTGGGGTTGTATTTCAAATGCATCTTGCTATTTTTACTATAAAACTGCATTTCTTGTATAACAAAGGAAAACATTGGATTTCAAATACCAACCCCTACAGAATTTTATTGTAATTAACAAAATAATTACCAGGAAGATTATTTGCTCTTAAAATTTTTCAAAAGCAAACATTTTAATCTTATAGTTTAATATTTTTTTTTCTAAAAATGAAATAGTAAATAAGAATTATAACTGATTTAGAATTAAATTTTCAATTTTATTGCATACTCTTAAAAATGAATAGACTAAAAAATTTTAAGTTCTATCATTAATATGATAGTGATTAATAAAGTGTTATCAGTTGGTATAAATAAAAAACATGTTTGGGCATACGTTATCTTTGGTAAAATTTATCACTCTTTTTTAACTTCAATCAATTAAAAAAAATTTGCTATTATTTTGCCCCTTTCCTATTTTTTTTACGTAATAAAAAGTGTATAAATGTACATTATTCATCAAAATATTTGCAACGATAATTAATAAAACCCTTTTCTTCCACTTAAAAAAAAGGTGTGTTAGTATATTACGAATTTATAAATTTACAAGCATCTAAAATAGCTTTAGCCTATACTATGTAATGAATTTCATGTATAGACTAAAGCTATTATATAATTATCTACATTAACATATATTTTCAGAATTATATGAACTACAAACTCTAATATCTAACTGTTTAATTTATAAATTGAATATAACAGCTCAAATAAAATTCATTTATTGTTACTTCAATTTCATTCAAATAATTCGAGCAATTACTTAACGACATTTAAAAATTATTTTAATTATATGGATATGAGATTTTATGAATAAATACTTTAAAACTAAATCTTTTGTTTATAGTTTATCACCTGTAATTATAGAAAAAATGTCAAAGTTTGATGAATACCCAAATCTTCGCTGCAAACTGCTGAAATTAAATGTTTGTCTTTTATTTTTTATAAAAAAATGAATACGGTATATCCACACCATTAATTGAAGTTTAATCTTGTTTAATATATAATTACATTAAGGAATGAAAGCTCACAAAAGCAATGGATTATGGAGCAAACAGAAAGCAAATTTTATAATTAAAGCTACTGTATGAAAGTTGCACAAAAAGCAAATATATATTAATATAAATTGTTAATAAGTATGATAGTGTACATCACAGAATGTTGATATGTAGTGCAAATCATATTTATGAGTTATGCATAAATTATATGCATCATACATATGATAAACTGAAGAAATTAAAATTCTGCACAGAAATTTTTAATAAATTACAAAAAGTGTAGAAGAATTGACTAATTCTACATTTCCATTATTACAACGTAATATAAATCTGTGAACAAAGAATATGAAGAACTACAAGAAATAAAACACTTCAAACTGCCAATGAAACTTGGAAAAATGTTATACTGTCAATTTTTGCTTTAAAAAAAAACTAAACACCTAACTTAAACACACCTATTTATTTAAGTAAAAAGTTTTGTGATGATAAGTTCTAACATTCAATGTCACATAAATTCACATTCACTTTCTGCACGTCTTACAATAATGGGATTAAAAAAATGCAATGGTGAAGATATTGAAAGCTACATCAAGATTCAGTCTTGGGGAATTAAAAAGAAAAATCGGCCTGGACTATTAAATTTTGGAATGTAAAATGAAGACACAGTATAAATAGTAGGTGAAGCTAACTCGTTCCTTTCTCTCTCTGGCACTGGCGAACTAGACCTAGCTGTATCCTCAATATCCTGTTTCTGCCTATAATACTTCAATTCTTTCACGAACTCTCTTCTAACTGCTATCACCTACTGCGTATTGGCCTATACTGCGGGGAGGCTGGCTATGACAGTTTAAAACATTCCTAGATCAAAAATGCAAGAAATAGTATCTTATTTGGTGATAAAAATTAACTACACAAGCTGTTATTTAATCGAACTTTTTTAAGTAACACTAATATAACTTTACCTATAAGTATAAAATGTTACAAATATAAGTTTTCAATACATAGAAAAAAATATATATCTGCTCAATCTTGTATCTGCATAGAAAAACAAAAACGTTATAGTTATGAATCTAGAATAAGTATTTGAATAATATTACAGCAAACTCTGATCAATAATACTAATAAACTTTAAAAATAATATGTATCGAGTTTTGATTACACTCATAAATTATTAAACCTGAATTGATAAATAACAGATAAATATAGAATTAAATCTTGTCTTCCAATAACTTTTATAATAGGAAAATAAGTTATTTGAAAACATCAAGGTATTAAAAACAGACTGACAGATTGAAAAATGAAGTAGTTTTAATTACCCCAAGACCACATTTGAAAACATTTATCGTCGGTAGCTACCATAACCACCGCTTCGTCCAGTAGAATAGCCGCCACCTTTGAAAACAGTTTAAAAAAATTAATTTTACACCACAAATAATGCAACATTATGGACTGATAATAACTATTCATAATAATATAAGATTTGATTTGTACCTGGATCAAAAATTATAAGGACTTGATAACAATGCAAAATAATTGCATAATACAAGATTAAGTTCATTAGATTACATGTTCATTACACAATCCAAAATCAAGCCAACCCCAATAATTACCTGCATTTTAGCATTTAAATAGTTTATATATTTTTTCACAGAAATTAAAGACAGTACCCGTGTATTTCAGCAACTAGAAATGCAAAGTTCAAGACATTTTTAAAAATAGAATAGAAAATAAAATTTGACGATTTCCAACTACACCGTTAACAAAATGCATACAAACTTCTAAACATAACATCAGCCAGATTAACTTAAGAGTGCAAGTTACAGGATCATGATATTTAAAAATATTCATAACTGAAGAATCTCCAAGAGCCTTTGTTCAGCATTTTGTAAATAGAAAATTTCAAAATTTCCCAGCACTGCTGCTATGCAAGTAACAAAACATGAAATAAACCACAAAATTGTAATTTTTAACAAAGGAATTTTATTCTCAGAGAATGATAAACAATTATCCAATAAGGTTTAAGTTTACAATACTTGGTAAAACCTTTAAAAAAAGAAATTTGAAATATTAAAAGAAAAAAAGCAAGGTTGATCAACATAACAATTGACTTAAAATTCTTAGAAAGGCATTAAGAGCCAAATATTTAAATTTTCAGTATACAGAAATAAAATACAAAAAACTGATGGATATATTAAGAAACTAATGAACATTAAAAATTAAATGCTATCCAACACTTAAGTAAATCTGAAAATAAGGCAGAAATAACTACACTTGGTTGTACAGAATCAAATAAACATTTTCAAACCTTTTCCTCGTCCTCCACCTCCACCACCACCATAAGGACCTTGACTTCTTTGAGAATATCCACCACTACCTCTAACAGGACCACCACCATAGCTTGATCCATAGTCGCCTCCCCATCCTCCACCACCTACCAAAAGATTTAAAAAAATAAGAAATTTCAACAAGTTCACAGGTCTTTATAAAGGTTTAATAAACTTAATTTGCACAAGTTACAAGACTTACTGATTTCAAAAGCAAATATGGAATCTGAAAGTTTTAAAAATTATTGTAAAATAATTACTCAGAATTTTATAAACATTTTATATTATTTTCACACCAGAATATGAGAAAGGGATGAAAACTCTAAATAATTCAAAACAATACAGATTTCAATATTTTGGGAAAAGAATTTGATAAAATATTTACAAGAAATTAGATTGAGTATGTAGAAAGTTTAAAATATTTTACCAAAATAATTATTTACAGATACATTTAAATGTCTGTTAAGTTTAATTTGTATAATTTATGCAGGGTAACCTTGCATAAATTACAAAAATTAAACTTTGAAATCAAAAGAATTACAGCAAATTAAACTTGATGAGAAAAATTTCACTTTGTAAATTATGAATTGTAATAAGTTTTAAAATTGAATACTAAAGTATCATTCTTATATTTAATTATTTATTATCTTTTTAAAAAGGCTTGAAGAGGTTATTCACAATATAGAGCAATAAATTTCACTTACCAACTAGAAACCAAGAGGATAAAAATTGTTTATAAAATTTATATAACAGAAATTCTGTAAAAAGTGAAACATGACTTGCAAAAAATAAATAAATAAATAAATAAATATTTGTAACTGCATGTTTAATTTTACAGAAATGTATTCATTTTTACAACTGTTCATATCACAACATTTAAAAGTACAAATCTTTTGAGAAAATTTTAAGATATATTAAGTACGACATCTAATAAATATATTACCTGAGCCATAATCCGATCCTCCATAGCCATTGCCATATCCACCATCTCCCCAAGCACTTGGGCCACCATATCCATAACTATCTCCACCACCATATCCTCCTCCTCCTCCATAGCCACCTGCATGTTAAATGAACTTATAAAACATTTAACAGGATCATATTTCTACATATACGTTTTACATTCAACTATAATAAAATAAACTGTAAGTCTGAAATAAGAGCATAAAAAAACTGTAAATAAACATTGTCAAAATTCTTTTAGTTGCATTTTAATTCATACATGACTATTAAACCTGAAACTAAACCAGATGTAGTTAAAACTACCAATTCAATCAATCAACTTCCCATGGGACAAATAATTTTGAATTGTGCTTATCTTATATTTCCCTTTTTTAGGGAATAATAATAGGAAAGTCTATTTTTTTTTTTTTTTATGAGCACAAAATTCCAATAAGCTAGCAAGATAAGGATAAATGAATTATATAAATAATTCAAAACAAGTTTTATACATGCAGGCTAGGAAAGTAATACTAGTTAACCAGAAGGTTCCTTGTTAAAAATAAACATTGAAATAAATAAATAAAAAAAAGCATGCATATTTACTCAGATTTAATCAAAATATTAAATGGACAACTAGTTAGTTGGTTACTTTTTTTAAATGAAAGACAACTGTCATGGGAAAATAAAAAAAAAAAAAAAAAAAAAACAGCAATCAGCATCAAATTTGCGTAAACAAAAAAAAAATACTTATGTTTTTCATAATTCAATAACACAATACATTTCCCTCATCTCTTCAATTGTGGTACACTTTTCTACGAGTTTTCTTGTAAACCATGATACGAGGGCTATTCAGAAAGTAAGGAACGTTTTGGAATTAAAAAGAAACTAAGTACCAGAAAAAAAATTTATAATATACATCAGAAAGAGACTAAAATTCTACATAGTCACCAAACAAATTGAGGCCCTTATCATTGCGGTGGACAAGCTTTGAAATTCCTTCGTCATAGAATTCTGCCGCATTCGATCTCAGCCACTCAGCGACGCGCACCAGCAGCTCCTTGTCATCTCACCCACGTCTTGTCACCAGTTACGATTTGATCCAGTAATGAATCACCATCACCATAATCATAGGCCTCCAAAAATGTCAAAGCTGCCCCCATTCGCTGACCTTAATGGTGGTCTGCAAGCAATTTCAGCACCCATCTTGCACAAAATTTGCAGTAGCCTAGCTTTCGAGTGACAATTTCAAACAACAAAGTCCGTGAAGCTTGTGGAAAACTAAGCGAAAGCTCCGTTATTGTGAAACAGCAGTTTTCACGAATCTTTTCATCAACATTAGCGATCAGTTCGTCAGTCACAATGCTAGGGCGTCCACTCTTCTCTTCATCGTGAACATTAGTTCGACCATTTTAAAAATGAATGCACCATTTCTGGATGGAACTTTCATTCATTACATTGTTTCCATACATTTTACACACTTGCCGATAAATTTCCATAGGTATCAGGTTTTTTGCCAACAAAAACCGTATCACAGACCGCACCTCACAACAGGCAGGATTTTCAATTGCAGCACACATTTTAAATTCGAATATCGAAAAAACGGGCAGCGTGGAAATGTTCCCGTTGTGAAGGCTGGACACCGACTGAGATGCCAAGCACGCAGACACCAAAATATACGTGATCCTCGCGCACCTAACGACGTCAGATAGAATCATTCCTTACTTTCTGAATAGCCCTTGTATACATACATATATGTAATGCTGCTGTTTCTATCTCTCATTTTTGTTTCAAATATACATGACACTTAGTCCTACTTTAAAACTATCTAAATATTTATCATTAACCCAATTGTTTATATAATAAGCTGTAAATAATTTTTTTTAAAAAAACAAACATTTAATCTGTATCACTGTCAGAAAAGGGTGATATTTTCAGAAGAAACAAGATGGAAATGGCTACTACTTTCAGCAACCGTTTGACTGCAACACTGTGCATAAATAAGAGTGAAAACTGTTGATTTTCCTAACTATCAAAGAGTTCAGTTTTAGTGTACACGCTATTATTTATAATATAATTTTAATTTAAAAATTACCGGTAAAGAATGGGATCTGTTCACAAATTTAAAAATAATGAAACACATATTAAAATATTAAAAGATACCCAAGAATTATTTTTAAAAACAGACTAGTAAGTAAAATATTTGAAACTTACCACCACCTCCACTGCCACCTCGACCACCATATTTCATCTCTTTTGTTCTCTTAATGTTATCCATTTCTTGTCGAGATAGGGCTTTTTTAACTTCCGCTTTTTTACCTTTTATAGTATGCTTACGCACTAAAGAGTAAAACATTTGTAAAACTTTAAATAAAGGGAGGAAATCAATAGCTTAATTTATATAAAAATAATAAATATAAAATTAATGCTGTTATTTCAAAGGACATTTACTTACAAACAGCCTTGTCAACAGGATCATAATCATCAAATTCCACAAAGGAGAAGCCCCTCTTTTTTCCAGTGCTCTTGTCAGTAACAATGCTAACACTCACAACATTTCCATACTGGTTAAAATAATCTTTTAAATCATCTTCTTCTACATCCTCTTTCAATGCTCCAACAAATAACTTCTTCACAGTTATCTGTGCTTCAGGTTTCCCAGAATCCTAAGAATAAATTTTAATTTAAGACAATAACATAGCATAATAAATTAAGAATTACAAATTTAAAAAATTTACCTCTCTAGGTACAGCTCGTTTAGGTTCCACCTCCCTCCCATCAACTTCATGAGGCCTAGCTCCTTGAGCATCATCAACCATATGAGCACGCTTGTAGGTGACAAAGCCAAAACCTCGAGATCTTCTTGTATGAGGATCTCGCATCACTACACAATCTACAATTTCACCCCATTGTTCAAAATGTGCTTTTAATGTTTCTTCAGATGTTTTGTAATTCAAACCACCAATGAAAAGTTTACGAAATTGCTCCGGTTCACTTTCATGCTAAAAGAAAGAAAAATTAATTCAAATTATTTTACTGAATATTATACTAAAAAAATTCAAAAACGAAATTCAAGAGAATGATTTAGCTTGAAACTTTTTTTTACTCGAAATATTTAAAATTTGAAAATCACTCAGTTAACAATTCACAAGGAGATATTAGCAACTGTTTTGATTGACTGTTCATTAACATTGCACTTAGAAATAAGATGGAAGCTATTGGTGAGACCTCCTCATAATTTTGAGCTTTGATCAAATGACGAGGCTGACACTGGAATGGATACCTTCTTCAAACTTCCATACCAGGCCAACAAGAGGACTTAGTACATCGACAGATTTAACATGAATCAATCCCATAGCACAATGAGTCTTTATAGTGGCACCAGGAATAAAAACCCTTTTGATGACCAATTTACGGCCGTGACCAATAACGACACCATGGTCACATCTACATGACTGGAAAGCAAGACATAGAACTGAAGAATAAAATTGGCTTAGATCAATAAATATCTTTCAAAAAAATTTAAATACAATGATAATACCCAAAAATACTTGATTCTGATTTTTAAGAGATAATCCAATTTCACTTACAGACTTCATTCTAAGTTATAAAAGGGAATCCTTTAAGCATGCAATACAATTGTGATAATTTCATTGGCAACAAATTCCTAATAAAAAATTTAGCAATTTTCAAACTTAAGTCATTGTACTATAGCTGTTCGCAAGGTGATAAAAAACAAGTTACATATATTAACAAGTTAAAAAAAAAAAGGGCTAGCCATTAGTATCACCCACCCAGATTCTTTGCCAAAAAATATTGTGAGTTTAGTGATAAATGATAGGATGTGGGTACCAACCCATACCACATCTTATTGGATGGCATTCGGCCAAATGTCAATTACACGACTTTCTGGTACAAAATTATTTTAGTTTAGTTTTTATTAACGTCGCACTAGAAGCAACACGAGGGCTATTGGCGACGGACCTCGTAATTTTGAACCACGGTCAAGTGACGAGGACGACACCTGAGCTGGTACCCCCTCTCCTAACATCCACACCACGCCAACGGGAGGACTTTGGACCCCGAACAGATTTAACGTGCATCAGCCCCGGCTACACGGCGGGTCTTTGGCGGCCAAGGATCGAACCCGCGACTGAACGATAACCGCCAGCCGCTAGTCCACGACCTTGACCACTAGGCTACCGCAGCCCACAGGTACAAAATTATTGGTGATCATTTGCACTCAATCATCATTACACATCTATGCAGTTATCCTGTATATATGAGGGCTATGGAGGTCAGATTTTTCCATGTTTTTTATATTTTAAATTATGGCTAAACCTACAGATAATGATATTTAACTAAATATCAAGGAATCTCAAGAGAACATTTAAGGTGACTTTTCTAACAAACGTAAAAGTTTGGGAAAGCCGAGTATTACAAATTTTATGTATGAATTAATGAGAGGATGCAAACTTTAAGTGGGAATTTTTGATAGATTACAGCTTATTTTAAGAAAGTTTCTTGTGAAAAATGTAAAATACCATGCAGATTAGTTTCCCAGAAAAAGTCATCGAATGGGAGCATTTGAAATTTAGGGCTAAGAAATCTATTAGGGTAGGATCTTAGTTCTCATGTAGTGAACTTTTTTCAAACTCATAATGGAAATTTTTTTCAAAGCCTGGGAATTAAAAATACAGTGTCGAATGACATTGAAAATGATTTTTGGCTTTTCTTTGACTTGTGCAGATTGACGTCAATTCATCCAAATACAAATGTTAGATCATGTTGAACTGACGTTAAAACAAAATTGATAGGATAGGCAAAGTTATTGAAGTAGATGAATCTAAATTAGGCAATAGAAAATGTAATATGGGGCCTTTTGTTGAAGATTGGTGGGTTTTGGGAAGTGTACAGTGCGAATTGGAAAAGGTGTTTTTGGTGGCCATACATGATCACACTCAAGAAACTTTAATTGGATTAATTAAAGAATGGATAGAACCAGGGACTATTATTTCGGATTCTTGGAAAGGGTATAATCCTGATGTGTTGACTGAGGAAGGGTTTAACCATGTTACTGTATCTAAACAATTTTGTTAACCCAAGTGCGGGCACTCGAACCTATACAATTAAAAGCACTTGGAGGCACACAAAAACAGTTTCCAACATATATTAGGCAAAATGATGACTTTCAACTTAGCTATGTAGATTTTTGAAAAAAGTTGCTATGCCAGAAAAACTGATTTGTGCAATGCATTGTAAGATTATTTGGGATATAGATCGGGGAAAATTTTAGCTATAAACTTTAGAGGGTTTTCATTGCTTAGAGAGTACTGATTTTTTCCTTCTGTATTTGTGTGTTAAAAAAGTAAGAGACAAAAATAAAACAAAATCAAGAAAAAATTTTAATAATATAGTTTATCTATTTTAAAAATATCCATAAATTTTGTAATATTATAATATAAGAGTATGCCTAAACAATCATGAGTTTTTACACAAACAATTTGTTTCACGCGTCACTCCACAGTATTTAATAGAGTCCTCACCTCTAACTCTGGAATAAATTATTATACAGGCTAATGGTTTAACAATTTTACTTTTGTACATTTCAGGAGGAGGCTTTCACCAACATAAATCTCTTAAAAATGTTTTATCTTTTTGGCGCCGTTATTTTTTATTATTTTGGGAGAGGGGGAGACACTCAAGAATCCTATAAAATTATGCTTTTCCCTCTTAATGTCCATTTTCTTTCCTTTCAAAATTACGGATAATAGTCCTAAATTTTTTTCCCCTATTATTAATGATTTCTGGTGAAAACAAGATGGCCGCCTATTTTTTAACACAGCATTTCATCAGAAATTTTGATGGTAACCCTTTTTTCAAAACACTGTACTTGGTGCAGTTTAGAGTTGGAAAAAAAATGGCATTAACTTTGGCAGATGGACAATACTGAAGCTGCTCCCCCCCCCCCCAAAAAAAAAAGAAACATGTTCACAACACAATCTCAGCAAGAAATTTTCCTTAACATACAAGTTACCAAACTAAAATTTAATCTGGCATTAGGCAGCAAATTCTGGCAACTTCTGCATGTAAAATAATAGTAATCTTTACCATAGCATAAGAAAGTGTTGCCAAATATTATTTACATAATCAAACCTCATTAAGTCAGACCCATGAACTCAGATTCCTGGATAACCCACAATAGTTTCCAAAGATTTTATTTATATGAGAATGATTGGTTTTATTAATATCGTACTAGAAGCAACACAAGGGCTATTAGCGATTGACCAAGTAATTTTGAACTTTGGTCATGTTGATGAAACCATTTATTTGAGAAGCAATCTGCTAATTCTCATAACATATTTCAGTTAAAATTCAGTATTGGGTGTTCCTTAGCCAATGCAGTGAAATTTGGAAACTCCAAAGAGAGATCGCCAAACTTATTTTACGTAAACAGCGACATCATGAAAATGTAGAAAATGAGAAGCAAATCAAGATGGTGCAGATTCGATCAGAGAAATCAAATGTTAATAAATAAATAAAAAAAAAAAACATAATACTTATAAATGACTCAAATAATTATGTACTAACAGTACAGTAATTATAAATATGAATTATTCATAATTCCTCTATATCTATATAAGTGAAATACCACTGACTGACTCATCATGAGATCTCCAAGACTATACAACCGATAGACTTGAAATTTAGTATAGTTACTCATTTTGCGATGTAGACGCTCAATAAGAACAGATTTTACAGAAGTCTTATCTAAAATGTAATTTTCATCCGTTAATCTAGTCTTATCCATCGGTTATGTTATTTTTGGCAACTTTATCGCCAAAAATGGCATGACTGACGCCAAACGGAATATATATTTTTTAAAGTATACTGTGCATTATCACCAATTAAGTTTACTTGGTGTGATTTGCATGTGCGAAATGGAAAAAAAATCAAATAATTTAATATTGAAGCACTGATGGAGAATTGACAAGATTTTGGTGAAGGAGCTCTTTATGTGAAATTTCGCATGTGTTCTTTTTATGTGAAATGTCGAAATTAGGGAACGTACAGATTTAGCGATAGAAATAAGTTTGGAATCCCACAGTTGGTGAAAGTGTAGTTTAGACCCAAAACTTAGCAGGATTTTGAAAAATACTAAAATGGTTACTTCAAACAGAGTAGCGCACATGCAAGACAATCTTTGTTTACTGGAGAACCTCGCTACATGCATGAACGAACTCAAGACGCTATGACATACGCAAGATATTTTGGATGTCCCGACTTGCTCGATTTTTTTTTAGTATTGCAAATTTAGGACAAAAATTTTATGATAGACACAATGTCATTGTGAGGGTATTTCATTTGAAAGTTAAGCCCATGATGAATCTTCTAACAAAAAGTTGTATCTTTTTAAATATTGGGTGTAACATGTATATAGTGGAATGAGTTGCATGCATACAAACATGGGGTGACTTTTTACTAATTTTTTTTTTTATTTTTCTCATATTTTTGAAAGTGGTGGATAACCATTATTAAAGACAATTTCTTACAATTTCATATTTAGATTATCATTTAAAAATTGAAAATGTTCTTGATATTTTACATATAGGTTGCGAAATATATTGCCTGCCCAGCGAAGTGGGTGGGTATCAGTTAATATATATTAAAATTAAGAAATCAGTAATTTATATTTATGAATAAATAGTTATAACTATTTAGAAATATTTGCAAACAAATAAGATTAATAAATAATTCTTTTTATAAATAAGTAACTAATTAAACAATAATTTAATTTTTTGTAATAATGCATAACAATACATGACTTCACCTAACTTCATCCTTTCTTTCCAAGTCATAAAAACAAATTATACTTTAAACATTCTATCTTTTGCAACTATCACCAAAAAAACATCAAGTCTTGGTCCCACAAAAATGGTAGAAAAATGTGAGCAGTTTTTAACAAATAACATTAAGAATAGAGTACATGTGACATATAACACATCAATCAATAACTCCCGAGACTAACATTGAAAACAACATTTTTTTTGCAAAATGTTTTTTTATTCATCAACATAACACCTTTTGTTAATCACCTTTTAGGGTGATACAATCGTTCCAACGCTTTTCCAAATCTTTTTTTTTTTTTCTTTTTCGCAAGAAATCTTTTTTGTTGCAAGTAAATAGCGATAAACAGCTTTCTGAATCATCGACTCGTTGCTGTTTTTGTTCCATCGAAAGCAATCGCGGCACCCACTTGGAAAAAACCTTTTTCACTTCACTTCAAAAAAACTTTTTCAGTAAATACACTTCCATATGATATCTGTGTCATCTGAGCAATCTCACGGAGCTTCACTTTACGATCTTTCATTATAATTTTTGATACTTCACTCACATTTTCCGGTGTAACGGCTTCCACAGGTCTACCCGAGCGTTCCGCGTCATTTGTGTCGGTACGACCACGTTTAAACTCGGCAAACCACCGACAAATCGTTGCTTTTGATGGACAAGAGTCCGGGTAACATTTTTCAATCCATTGTTTCGCTTGCATGGTGTTTTTGCCCATTAAAAAACAATGTTTTATCAGAGCACGAAACTCGGTTTTTTCCATTTTTTAAACAGACTACAAAACGACTTTACTCCAACCTCGATAACTCAGCTGTTTCTGGTCCGATCGACTTAAAATTTTGACACGTTTCAAGCAAAGGTTAGTACTCTAGAAAGACCTGGTTACTGGTTTACTACGAGCGCCATCTCTGGGTTAGTCTCGGGAGTTATTGATTGATGTGTTACAATTTTCTTTTCAAATTATATGCATCAGAGTCACCATTACCTAAATCACCACATTTAAATCATTATAGCGCCCAAAAGTTGCCAAGGGGCACTCGCTACTGAACTTAAACCGATGTTTTATTCATATACTTCACAAAAACTTAAATCTTCTAACAGTTATGAATGTATAAATGAAATTGGACAGGAAGGGATTTCACTAATAATTTGTACAAAGTCAAAAAAACCTTAGATCCACTTCTTACCACCAGTGACAAATGCATACAATACTACATTGTCTAAATGTAAAGTATAGTAAAACAACATTAAGTACACTTCTATACTGTTTACAAAGTAGACTTCTTTATTTTATTATAAATATGATTTATACTCAACTAATTCAGTATAAAAATCATATTTGGTATACCAGTCTCTAATTAAACAATATTTTTAATAACCCATACTAGCTAAAGTTGAAAGACACTAAGTTTGAGAATGAGGGAGAAATATTAATTCTAAAATCAATTAATTTGACTTGATGTTTTGATGCATATACAAGTTTAATAAAACAATCTAGAAAAAATTTGGATACACCTTTCCATTTTGCCATTGCAAATCTTGCCAAACAGACTTTATTGGCAATAAAACATAGTATAACCATTTTGATAGGCATTGATTGTATCATTAATGACTACATCACTAGTGCCAGCGAAATGGAAAAGCACCAAATTTTTAAACATAAAACAATCAAATAGAATTTCTCATCACACTTTTATATTTCAAACTATGCCACAAACCATTCACCTAAATCAAATCCAAAAATATTTCTGATGGAAATACAATTTTGAAAAAATATTCAATCTAAAATAATCATTTTAATGATTGCTAAACCTATGAGGCAAATTCAAAAATGCACTATCAGATAATCTATGGCTTCTACAGAAATTCCTACACCGTTAGACAAGAAACATAACATAATAGCAAACAATATAACTAAGATTTTACTTGTTACTTATATGCAGTTAATCACAGATGAATGGATGTCAAGAAGTAGCTAGTACAAGTTAATTTGAAGAATTTGGGATACGACAGCAATATCATTCTGGTAAACTTTTTTTTGTTAGCCTAGCTAAAATGTTCGAGATTTATTAATACATAAGTCACATGCGAGTGAGGGGTAAAATTTAATGGCACAAGAGCCAGATGTGGCTATGCTACGGCAAACAAGGTGTAGCTGATCTGGACACATGGGAAAAGTCCTGTGTTCAACCTGATTACTATTAATTACCTAAATGCAGATGTTTTTAAATATTAGACATTTTTAAAAAAAATGTTACATTTTTTAGAAAATATATTAAATCTTTGAATCATTCTGATTAATAAATGATAGTTTAGTTTTTAGTTTCAGTACAATCCTAGTTTAGCTGACTTCTTGGAGAGTTTTCAAAAATTGCGCCAAATTGACGCCAAAATCGAGTTTTTCAAACTCGAAGGTTCCGGAAATTTGGAAAAGATGAGAGATTGATGAAAGAAAAGAGATTGATAGCGGCACCCCCCCCCCACATTGTGTTTAGAAACACAAATGTGTGGGGGGGAATAGCCTTGAGCAGGTTTTTCAAGCAGGATAAAATTTTAAAGTAAATAAACTCACTTGTTTCAAACTCGAAGGTTCCGGAAATTTGGAAGAAATGAAAGAAAAGAAAAGAGATTGATAGTGGCACACCCCCCCACATTGTGTTTAGAAACACAAATGTGGGGGGGAAATAGCATTGAGCAGGTTTTTCAAACAGGATAAAATTTTAAAGTAAATAAACTCACTTGTTTCGAACTCGAAAAAGCAGGATTTAAAAGAACTTGTACTCAGGAGGAAAAAGGTCGAATTAAGAAAACAGAAATAAAATAGCAGACAATATCCAATAACAGAAGCAGAATAAAAATCCATCAGAGAATTCTAAACATGCAAAACCGAAGCACTAATAATACACAAAACACACAAGCACAGGATTAGTGAAACACTACGAAAATCAACTGGAATAGAAACTCAGTAACGGACAATTCAGTATGTTCTAAAAAATGTGAGAAGTGTAGCAACGAAAGCGCCAAGAATAATAACCTCTGATTGGTTAAAAAAGTGTAACGTAAAATACTAAAAAAATGCAAATTTGTGGTTTCAAAAAGGAGGCACAAAATTCTACTGACCATCATTGGCTAAAAAAATAACATCCAGGGATAGCTGAGTGAGTGTGTGACTGAGGGGTTTAATGGCGCAAGAGACAAATTATCCAGAGAGATTTAACCTAAAAAATAATATCTGAACTGGAATCCGAATTCTTATGGCTAATTCGAAAGGGTTGCCCCGCCAAAATTTGCCACAGTGAAAGAAACATGGTCAGAGAGGTATATAACAAAAAAAAAAATAAATAAATAAATAACTGATCAACTGGAATCCCACTCATATACCAAAATCAAATGGGTTGCCATGCCTACAGCCACCACAGCGATGAGAAAACAGGGTAGCCACATTTGGCAAAATATAGCCACCAGAAAAAATACCAGACATTGCCAAGGCAGCTAAAATAGGATCCAGCTATTTTTATTAATGTTGCACTAGAAGCAACAAGAGAGCTATTGGCGACGGACCTCGTAATTTTGAACCTCGGTCAAGTGACAAGGACTATACCAGAGTTGGCACCCCCTCTCCTAGCTTCCCCACCACACCAATGGGAGGACTTTGGGCCCCAGCAGATTTAACATGCATTGCCCCAGCTACACAGAGGGTCTTTAGCAGACAAGGTTTAAACCTACGACTGAACGAAAACCGCCTGCCACAAATCCGAAACCATGACCCTGCAATGAATGATAGAGTGCTTATTTATTACACAATTTTATAAATTATATCTAAAAAGTACACTTAACATGAATGAAATGATGCAAAAAAAAGTAAAATGCAGATGTTAGTTATGCATGAATAAATATTCAGTTTACAAGGTAACATCAGTATTTGGTTAAGAAAAAGAATTACAATTTCTTTTATTTCATGATTCTACAAGAGTGAAATGAATTAGCATTATGTACATTTGGTTTTAAGAACAAGTTAAGTAAGCTACTAACATAAAGGATAAATATATCAGTATGAAATACCATTCAGTGATTACTTTTTTAAGATCAATATTTAACATAGATGTTTCTGTTGGCGGATCTGAATTGGCCCTTGATAATTAATGCCACAAGCAGAGTAAGACAGACTCTAATATTTTAAAATCTAATTTTATTTACATAATGTACATATTTACAGGACTAATTAATATCATCAGTATGTCAGCCAAAGGCTACAGTATCATAGTTACAGTCTAATACAATCACAGCCAAGGTCGCATCAACCATCTAAGATCTCATCAACCATCACTTCATTCATCTCCATTATATATATATATCCGGAATCTGCATTCAACACCATCAACTTGACAGTTAAGAATCAGCATCCAATGAAAAAATAACTTCGTATGAGGTAACTGAAAAATACCATCGAATGCAAATTCCTGATTTCCCATTGCCAGATGCGCGAGATGAACATTACCAGTTGAGATTATCGCGATATGATAACAATTTCTATAGAGATCTCTATATGGATGCGCACTTGGAGGCCTTGGTATTATGGAACTACACAAAAAAAAATCATGTAGGATTATGTATAGAAAAAATTAATTCTAATATAAAATCCAGTAATCCTTATAAACTGTTTAGCACCTATCTTAATGCTTTGCAAAATTTTTATCCTCATTTGGAGAAACCGATAGGCAAAAAAAATTTAATTTCTTTTTCCCTAGTATAAATCTCAAAACTATTTGTTTTATGAATACTCGAAATGTTTGGTTGAAATGCAGTTTAGCCCAACCAGCCTTAACGACTGAATTTTTTAGAGCGATAATTTGCCAAATATGTCTAATTTGTTTTCTCTGCTCTTTGATGGCTTAGTCATGACAATAATTGTGATTTTCCAATTAAAAGTTTAGAGATATTAGCATATTATACTAAGAATTCACCAAAAAAACAGGCAAGTTGAAAATTGTCTCCTTTTCCCTTTTACAGGACATCACATTCCATCGAGAAAAACCAAGTCAAGTGGTTGGGTTAAAAAACAAAACTTTGAAATTGTCAATATTAGCATTGATTTCATATTTTGTTGATTTCACAGGCAAAATATTTTATTTGGCAACATATTTTAAAGTCACCAAATTAACTTTATCAAACTTTCATCCAATAATCCATGTAAACCAAAAATACGTAATGCAGTCAACACCCATCAAGACAGAAATAATCCTGATGGAAGACAACATGCATAGCATAGCCTGAAGATCAATTAAAGTGAAGTATCCGATGCCCCTTGGGAATTTTGGTGAAAACATGACAACTTAGAAAATATGTCACCAAAATGACCCAAGGCAAGTACCTAGATCTTAAGTGAACAGTAAACTTAACAAACCGATTCTCATGAAGAAAATAAATATAAATGTAGTCATCTGAAAATGTCTAGATTACAGAAATTTTATTGAAAAATTTATATTTAATGAATTATAATAATTACATTTATCAATATTTATTTAAATTAAAATTGATTATAAAAATACTTATATATTATAATTCATTAGAGTTACTGATTCAAAATTTAAAGTACAACTAAAAAATACAATTCTAAATATTTATAACTAAGTTGTATTTCAGTAAAAATTATATTTAAACAAATTTTAACTATAAACTGAATTTTGCTTGCAAATTTAAAATGAAATGTTTATCCGTCATTACTGTAAAACTTGCAATTCACTCCTTCATTCCAAATAAAAATGCAAGCCATACTTTTCAGACATACTTAAAACAAAAGGTAAAGTCCTATTTAAGTGTAACATTTATAGAATAACTTAATCACTTCGACTGAATAAAACTCTCAATTTAGTTCCTTCCTTAGATTGAACATTTCCCACATTCATATACAATGATCCTCAAAAAAAGTAGGTATAAAATTTCGAATCATTTATAAGACTTAACAATAAATAAAATATGCACATACATTTATTTTCTTTTCTCCAGTTAATACCGCTGAAACGAAATTAAAAGTAGATTTAAATTAATATCTTGCTATATCTTGAGGAGAAAAAAAAATGTTCCAAAACAAATTGATGCAGAATTCCATTTCAAACTCAAAGATTGCAAAGTAATATGAGCAGATCTTTTCGGATTTTTTTGTAAACAAAAAAAAATCCTTTTCAACGTTACATAATAATACCCATGTTTAGCTCTAATTTGTTATGCCTAATTCTAACGCATTGAATCACTTACAATAAGTTAAATTCTAAAACGAAGTTTCTTAAATAAGCAATCCCACGAGTACATATAGAAAGTTTAAATAAACTAAATACCACACATAGAATGATTAAAACAAAACTTCTTAAGAACAAAAGAATTTTTAAAAATAGAATTCAACAAACACAGCGCCATTTTCGAAAAGCGGGACTAAAACATTAATCTTACCTTATGTTTTACAAAAAAAAATTAAAAATTAACTAAACTTCAAAACTACACTCACTTCACTCATGATGAATATTGTTGTAGATCTCAACACGCAAAATATTTGCTACAAAATTTCAGCCGGTAACCACACGCCCACCAACTTTTTCCACCGGATAAATGAAACTACAATTCGCAGTTGCAAATTCTAACACTGAGAAATGTTGCCATATTAGTAAAATAAATATCATCGAAAAAAATGTATATTATACATATACCATCTGTAAAAAATTCTCCGAATGTTTCACAACAATTTAATCCAAAAATTGGAATCAAGTCTAAAATAAAGTATCTGGGGGTCAATTCAGGCCGTTAAAATTCGGACACATGTTGACAATTTCGCAAAGTACACTTAACTTTTCCAATCCTGACTGTTGCATTGTCTTGTTACTTTAGGGTCACGAATTCCCCTCCTCCCCCACTCCGCTGCCATCTGCAAATGTGGCAACATCATTTTTTCCCCACATGTTTTATTTCCGAAAACAGGCTTCTAAAGAAAACGAAATTTTGAGTTTCACAATCATTGTTCGGTTTCTTTTTTTTTTTTTTTTAAATCTGCAACATTAAAATATTGGTATAGCATAAATATTGTTGGGGAGTTTTTACTTAGAGGGGTTGAAGGGTTTTTTTTTCGAAAAGTGCCAAAATTGCCATACAGAGAAATTAACGTTCCAATGTTGTAGTCATCTAATTTAATTTAGACGCATTTTAATAATAACGCATTAGAATTACCACGAGGACTACTGGTGACAGACCTCGAATTTTTTGAACCTCAGTTAAGTGACCAGGACGACATCTCCTTCTCCTAGCTTCCCCGCCAGCCCTTGGAATAACTTTGGACCTCTACAAATTTAACGTACATCAGCCCCAATTACATGGCGGGTCTTTAGTGGCATCAAGGTTCGAATCCGCGATTCCCCTCGAAACCGTCGCCGCGAGATTATAACCATGTCCAACCGCGGCTACCCTGAATCTTCTGTGAAAGTGAAGATAGTAATGAACTGAAATGAATTGGGTTCGAAGTTTTGTATGTGAGTGCATGTTTTGTTTGTGAATACTTATTTAATCAAAAATACTGATATCTGTTGTAGTAATCGATTTCCACATCAATCAAAATGGTAAGTTTAGATGCCTATTATAATAGAAAGTAAACAAATTTTAAAATTCTTATATAGTAGATACGTATATTCAATTGCTACTGTGAAAATAGTCAATAATTTCAGATTCAATTAAAATAATAATGACGGATGAAAAGTGGATGTAATTACTATATAATATATTCGGTTAGTTCTTATTTTGAAGGTATTGGAGAGAAATGCATGGCTGAATAAAACTAAACATACGAATGTTATATTATTAATTCCACCTTAATGAATTTTGGTACTTGTCTATTATAGCGGCGCCCGATGATTAATCGCCAAGAAGGTTGTATCAAAAGGTAGGCTTCTCGAGTTTGTCGACGACTTGGCGAAATCGTAATTTGACGGGCGTCGCTATAATAGACAAGAACCTGAATTTTTTTAAAATTATGAAAGGTCTTTAAAGCAGTGAGAATTTGATTCATCACTTCCATCTGGGAAAGAGAAATTAAATAGGCATATCTGTTCAATTACATGAAATGTTAAACAATAGGGTGAAAACGAAGCTGGGGAAAATGCAGTTTACCCCAACCACTTGTTGATTTTTTTTGGCGGAACATTAAGTCTGCGAAGCGGAAAAAGGGGAAAATAAGGAAATATTTTCCTCACTTATTTTTCCGGCAAATTCTAAGAAAGTTGCATAAATATCTAATGAATTCTTGGTTAGTTCCTAATTTGAGGGGGCCTGGCGCGCTTTAACTTTTTTTTGGCGATAAGTCGCCAAATATGGTTACCATGCAAATTTTCAAATTCTTTTTATGGTAACCCTAGTGAATCTATAAAAAGGGTCAGTTTTTTCCGTTGCATTCTTTTTGTCCCTTTTCGCCCACGCCTTACGGTCACGCTTCATTTGTTTTCAAGAAAGATCGATTTCAAGATGCCCAGCAGATTGCAAGTTCCAACTAGTGCTTTTTTTAACTACCTGGAGTTCCAAGGTTTGAAAGCTGTGCTTGATTGGTGTATGAAAGAGGGGTTAATTGTTAAAACGCTTAATTGTTGTGTGTGTGGTGACCAAATGAAGTTGACAGAATTTAAGTCTTCGATTGACGGTTACGTATGGATGTGTCGTAAACGTGGTCAGGGCCAAGAGCACAGGAAAAAGAAATCGGTCCGGTGTGGAAGTTGGTTTGAAAGCAGCCATTTAAGTATGACTGAGATTTTGCTTGTGACGCGAATGTGGTTCTGTAAGGTGATGAATAAGGTGACTGTGGATGAATTGCAGATTAATAAGAATACGGTGAGTGATTGGTATAGTTTTTGTCGTGAAGTGTGTTTGATTACTGTTATGGCTGAGAGTGTGAAACTCGGTGGTGAGGGTGTGATTGTGGAAATAGATGAATCAAAGTTTGGAAAAATGAAGTATGGAAGGGGTAAGCCTGTGAAGGGTACATGGGTGTTTGGTGGTGTTGCGAGAGGGACGAATGATTGTTTTTTTAAGGTCGTGGACTCCAGGACTAAACAGGAGCTTCTGGGCGTTATTAAAGAGTGGGTGCTCCCGGGGTCCATTATTGTTTCGGACTGCTGGAAGGCCTATGAATGCCTCTCCGACGAGGGGTTCATTCACTTAAAGGTTAACCACAGTCTGACTTTTAAGGACCCCGAAACGGGAGCTCATACGAATTCCATCGAAGGAACTTGGTCTGCCATAAAAAGATCTTTCCGGGGCCACAATCGCCAGGCGGATGATCAGTTTGATAACTATCTGGCTGAATATATATGGCGGCGAAAGCAGCATCATGCTTTCAACAAGGAGTCCTTCAACGCATTCCTGCAAGCTATCGTCGCTTTATACCCGCCTGGTGATGAAGACGTTCCTTCGAACTGAGGTAAGCGATTTTTATTCCAATTACTTTTTATTGCGATATGTTTGTAACGGTCAAAACCCCCGTTTCCAATCCTTTATTCTAATGTTAATTCACCTCCTTTCGTTTCCTTTTCCTATCCTTTATTTCACGTTTAAAAATAAACATTCCTACGATTTCCGTTTCTTTCCTTATTTTTTTCGATGCTTAAAAAAAATCCTTTTTTATAGCTGATTAATGTTTAAAAATTATCATTTCTACGATTTCCGTAGCTTGCTTAATTATTACTGAGCCTTAAAAAAGTCCTTTTTTTAACTCGTAAATTTCTAAAAATAACCATTCATGGATGCTTAAAAAAAAACCTTTTTTTTACTCGAATGTCTTCCATTCGTCATACATTTCCATCCCCTATTCCTTCGTTACGACAAATTCTGGGAAAAAAACCAGTTTCAATTCATTCACTTTCCTTTGCGATTCGCCCTTTCATCCCAACGGAAGTTCTTTCCCCCCTGTATTCAACCCATCTTCCAAGAAAAATTCTCCCCTCACGGAAACCGTGTTTTTGACCATTTCGACCTTTCAGACGATTTTCAAAAAACGCGGTTTGGCGCCTTTTTGGCGCGATTTGAAAAAAAAAATCGCCAAGGGCTACCCCAAAATAGGCTTTTACCGAATTCTTAATTGTTTGTGAGCATCAATGTTCGGCGGCCAGTGGTTGTTCAACCCCGAGGAGGGGGAGAGAGATGTTGACCTTGATGCGGCAGCATTGTTTTGAACCCTGGACCAGTGAGTCTGAAGGAAAGTTGTCTGGACGCTTTTTTTTTCATACTCTTACCAACCAGATTGCAAAGACTGGCTGGTTAAGTAAATCATTTTAACTTCTGATATTGTTGACGAAAGTTACTGCTTACTCCCTCTCCAGTATCATTGTAATGATACGAAGAGATACATTGGTTTGTACAGAAGGTTGCAATTGATATACATCCCCTCCCTGTTGAATTGAGTTTTGCTTGGGACAGTTTCCAGTTCAAATCGGGAATAGGGTGTCCCCTAGGAGATTGACGACTTCCTAGATAGGTTGCCAAACGTGCGTGACTTAAGCATTGATTATCCTTAAGGTTACCATGACCTAAATTGCCAGTTATCACTCCCAAAAGTCGCCAGTTGCCCAGAGGATACCCTATTCCTCATTAGAACCCAGTTTCCATTTGAGTCATCAGCTTTCTCGTGTTGAGTGGCGGGTCTCGCCGACACGTGTGCCAGAGCTGGAATATCACTAGTCGTGATTTATGTGCGTCTGTCTTAGACATACAGAGGCAAGTGTTTTGCGTCGTGGGCGTATGCAATCAGTATGGATAGGCTGTGCTGCCATCTAGTGTTCAAGTCCTGAGTCACCACTTCAGCTGCCCTTTAGTTTTCCGACCCTGCAGGGGGAAGAGAGTTGTTGACCTTGATGAGGCAGCATTGTTTCGAACCCTGGTCCAGTGGGTCCGAAGGAAAGTTGTCCAGTCGTTTCTAGTGAAAGTTGTTAGTCGAAAGTAGTCCATGCTCGTATCGATCAGGCTGAAAAGACATCTTGTCTGGCTGTTTAAGTAAGGCATTTTAACTTCTGATATTGTTGTTCATGAGAGTCGCTGCAAATGCCTGCAACATCAATTATTCCTCTTTTGGATGCCTTTCTTTTACAACCGGGTTCTCATTTTCTTATAACTCATTTATAAGCCCCTTCCAAACCTAAATCTCATTTCTCGATTAACATAAACACGTAAAAATAAATTTCTTTTGACAACAAAATTACAAAATGCCCTCCTTTCATTTTACAATGACATTATTTAATCATGTGATCTTGCATTATCATGCAAATTAAAACAGATCTCTCTCTCTTTCAAGAGAATATTCCGATCAACAAACTCATTCAAACACCTACCAAAAAAAAACCTAGTTACTTAAAGAGCATCAAAAAGTTCTTACTCGTAAAAAAACCCAAATATCTATTTCATCAAGACATAATGATATGTAACTGATTTATCATTTCACTCGTAACAAACAATTCAAAACACTTTATCTCATTACTCGGATCAAAATCACGCGTCTAATATAATTAAGGGAAAATATTAAACCTCTCCTAACACATCTACAAACATAATGAGGATTTTTCTCATATTTCTTGCAACCTAATCATGAACAAGAAGCTTTCCTTCCTTACCTTAATATGATAAAAAAAATTAACGTACATTCACTCACCTTTATCAAACTGATACTTGCAACAATTATAAGTACTTGGAATCAGGAGAAAATACACAGAATTAGGACAGGCAGAAATACAAATCAATTCACTAAATAATCCAGTAAGAGAAATTCACAAGGAATGAAACACTCCAAATGGGAATAAAAAAATCCTCAGAAAAACTCTTCATTCGAAGCAGTCCAGGAATAAAATAACGGTCGATCCCAAATACTGAGAAGTTTCAGTTAAGAAACGAATCTTCAAAAAAAAAATCATAACTTCTAATTGGCTAAAAACGTACAACGTAATCAACGACCCCCCCAAAAAACATTGAAAAATTTCTAAAAAAAAGTGAAAATTTTGGTTTTGAAATGAAGGCGCAAAAATTTACTTACCGTGATTGGCTAAAATAATAGCTTCATAAACGCTTAGTCTGCCATCTGTCTCCAGGAGGAGGTATTTATATATATAAAAAAAATAGCTGGTGAACTGGAATCCCAACTCATATGGAAAAATCAAAAGTTTTACCATGCCTAAAGTACCGCCAAATAATTCCGGTCGCCAAGGGTGGCTAGGCTAAACTGCATTCCAACCAATAAAGCTTAACTCCAATTATTGGGACAGTTAAAAATCACTAGATTGTGGAATTTTACCTCAATAACATGGACAATCTGAAGAGTACCAATTTAAAGAAATTTTACTAACCAATTTTCTTGGTGTATCTTTACTTTCAGGTGAGTAGAGGAATGAAACACTCCATAAACCCTGTATAGTAATATCCATTGAGTAGCAGTGCATTTTCTCCACTTCCCCCTAGTAGGAATCAAAACTCGCTAACATAAGAAATTACACTAACCTCTACAGTGGTTAGTGTAGTTTCTTAGAAAGCACTTGATTGTGGACTAAGTACCTTAAATGGAGTTGGCATGCTCACCCGTGTCAAGATCCTTAAATATCAAACTTCGATCAATTTGTAGATGAATATATCCTTTGTCTAAGAGGCAATCATACAATTTCGAACAATCTGCTATAATTATAGCTCTTGACAACACCCACTCATGAATAACTTCAAAAAGGTCTCTTTCATATGTCTTGTAACCACTCCAAAAAAATTTTATTTGTCCCTCTTCCATACTTCATTTTTACAAATTTCAATTCGACCACTTCCACATTTATTCCATGTCCTGAGTTTTTAGTTGCTATTAACAACATTAATCTTGAAAACCTTTGGATAAAACATATACCAATCCATAACTGCTTGGTTGTGGATCTTGATCTCACCTGTAATAATTAATTCATCTTCCAAATCAAAATCTTATTACTTGAAGAACACCATGGAAGTTAAGATGGTAATGAGAAAACTACAAACCTTACCTGACCCTGTGACAGACATCGTGCAA
Organism: Nephila pilipes; assembly: GCA_019974015.1. Classification (NCBI taxonomy): domain Eukaryota; kingdom Metazoa; phylum Arthropoda; class Arachnida; order Araneae; family Nephilidae; genus Nephila; species Nephila pilipes. Next base: position 370,702 of record BMAW01030190.1, on the reverse strand, counting down.
ATTTTCTCCCACTTCTTGCAGTGTGTGGACTTGTTGGTATTAAATTAGACTGAAAGTATCAACACATCACTTTATTCTTCTAAAAATATAACTAACTATTTAATTATAGCTGTTGCCAACTGTGCAACAGAAATATTTGATATAGTCATCAAGTTCGTAACCAGGGCAGTCTCGTCTCATCGGAGTTGGCAATGTCGTGCATCTGCCAGAAGACGTCTGACCACGGCACATGTGGAAGAAGGCCAGAGTAATGGACCTACACCTGGGAAGTGATGGAAAGATAAGATCCTGCGAATTGAGGGTTAATGATCGAAAGGTAACCCGTCCAGTATCTCTGGTCATCCTCCTCGAGGTTGACCAGGATGGGGAGGATGCAGAAACGAGACTATATCAAATATTTGAAATAGTCTTATTTCCTACACAGTGGTAACACAAAGCATCAGTCATTCCTTTTGGATAAGCAGATATTCTCACCACATTTAGGACATTTATAACTAGATGCAATTAAAAACTTTCAGGTATCCTTCAATAATAGGACCTAGTACTAATTTTAGGGTTACCATATGAACAAGAAAAATGAGGGTTATCACTTTTGGTGAATTATCAATAAAATCTTCCATCACCAGGTGGAAGATTTTATCTAAATCGTCTAAAGCACATTGCAACCCAACAATAACTATGCACATAGGTGAAATATTTTTGATAAATAAATGTAATTATTTTGAAATCAGAAAATTTTAAGGAAAGACTTAACCAATAAAGCTTCATATTCTTTTACCTTAAGCTATTTTGAATATTAAAAAGCTAATAAAGAAAATTATTCAAAGTGAATCAAATATCTTACCAAAGTAGGAAGTCATCATGTTGTGCTATACTGATTCAGAGTACGTAGGATAATTTTATAATAAATTTTTTTAGTATAGTATTTAAGTTTTGAACTTAACATATACAATACAATTATTTAATGACAACATACTTAAATACATACATCTTCTTTACATAAGTCATCTTGCATGATTTATGTAAAGAAGTATAGCAAATAACTGTATATTAGTGCATTTATTGCTTTAAAACGACAGTCAGGAAAACTAAAAGTTTTAATATTTGAATTATTAAGAAGTTATAAATTCATTGTAATTAATTGCTTTTATTTTATTTATAATTTGTTATTAAATTCCTTTTTTGATGTTTTATTTTTAAGAAATATATGATTTGTATACAAATTAAATTAAATCAAAACCTTAAGGAAAGTTCCATTCCTAAAGTTAGCTGTTATTCATGTTATTTTATTTATGACATAAGGTTAATGAAAGAAAAAAAATTAAACAGCTGATTCTGACAGCTGATAGCATAATTATTTTTGAGATTATCCACCACCTAACATTTGAGGAATTTTTCCTAGTTTGAGATTTTTAATAAGTCTGGCTATGTGTGTGGTATTTATTATTTATGTTTTTGTTGAAAAATTAGTCATTGTTAATTATACCATGATAAGTATCATTTTGCTTTGTATATTATGAAATGAATTGAGACTTGTATCTCTGAAATGTAATTCAAATTTGGTTTCTCAAATGTTGCATGCTTTGTTTTTATTACATATAATAACAATTTTTATTTTTAGGGAAGTGAAACCAATCCTGTGATTTCACATGTGAATAATTTCTTGTAGAAAATTTTGACTACCTTTTCTTTAGCTTTCGATAAAACAATTTCTGGCAATTTAACAATTCCAGTATTCTTAATTCAATGGTCTTCTAGTCACATCACAATTTCTTTACATAAAATCACTCTTTATATTTGATTGTTATGGAAAATTTTGTTTTAAAGATACAATCTAAAGAGTACATCAATAAAAAAGACATAAGTTCTACTGTTGCAAACTACTTTAACACATCAATCAATAACTCCCGAGACTAACCCAGAGATGGCGCTCGTAGTAAACCAGTAACCAGGTCTTTCTAGAGTACTAACCTTTGCTTGAAACGTGTCAAAATTTTAAGTCGATCGGACCAGAAACAGCTGAGTTATCGAGGTTGGAGTAAAGTCGTTTTGTAGTCTGTTTAAAAAATGGAAAAAACCGAGTTTCGTG
>BMAW01030190.1:343449-368588 GCA_019974015.1 Nephila pilipes | reverse complement strand
AAAAAAAAAATTCTCGCCAAAATATGACATTTTTTTTGGCTGGATTTTTTTCTTTCATTTTACATTTCAAGATGAAGGAGAGACAGTTTGTTTATATTATGTTCGTATCTTCATTCATTTTCGATGCCATATTAGTGCATTAGGTTGATTTCGCATTTGCTCGGTATTGGACATTATTTTCCAGATTTTTCACTTAATTTTTTTGCTAACTGCCTTGATTATTAAAGAGTATTCAAAGCCAATTTGTTGAGAAAGTAACCAAATGGAACTGTGGTTGTCATCCAATACCAAGAATATATGCTAAATAATAAGTGTCTAGTGGTAGGGACTTAAAGGAAATGTACCCTTCCATTATGTTAATTTTTTAGCTCTGTAAATTCTCATCCCCTAGTTACTAGGCAGTCTTATATAATTATTAAAATTTAAACTATTAAGAATTGTCTATATGCTGTTTTACTATGTTTATTCAGTCATGTGGATGGCAAGAATTTGATTTTCAAAATTTTTTCTGAAAATAATCTTTTCCCAACCTAGTTTTGATAGTTATCTGCTATTTAAAAAACATCTTATGAATTATTTTTGCATTTCAATTTATAGCTTTTCCATTAATAAACTTAAATTATTTTGGAGGTAGAGAAAATTATTTTATTTATATCTATGCTATATATATCCAAAAAAAAAGAAATTGATTGACTAAATAAGAGTCAAAAAATGTGTTTTGTTAGAAATAGTATGTTAAGATGATGATTCCTCAAAAAAAAAAAAAATTAAATCTTAAGACATTACAATTTTTTATTAATAACTGTTTTTAAAGTGTTTTTTTTTTTTTTTTTGCTATTATTATGCAGGAGATTTTTTTATTATCTATTAAAAAAATAAACTTTAGTAGATTTAAAATGTATATGAATCTTTTAGCTGTGTAAAACTAGAATTGCGATTTTTTTTCCTCTTCATCTGATAAGGTTTTTACTTATTTTAGTTTGCAAGACAAGCAAAATTAAGAGAATACATTCATAGGAAAAATGAAAGAACACAAAGAGAAGACTAACAAGAAAAACTAGTTAAAAAATCGTTAGTAGTAAGGTTTTTTCCAGTCATTAAGTAATGACTTCACATTTTTAAAAAAATACTAATTCTTAAAAAATGTTTTACAGCAGTGCTACCAACTATATTGCAAAAGAGTAGAAAATTCAAGAATCTTAGAATGGGATGATGTACCAGAAAGTGTAAGTTTTTCTGTTAGTTACCTTGAAATTATTTCATTTTATGTCACAACCACTGAGAAAGTTTAATGATTTAATTAATATTATAATATGATTTTGATCTAGAAAAAGCTTTTTTCCCCTTTATATAGTTTTTTTTATTATTATTAATATGTCATACAATAAATTACAGAGATTTTAAATGGCATTTAATTTGAACTTAAGTTTTAATAGGATTTTTTCATGATGTGAGCTTTGAAAAAGAAATTGAAATGTTTTTTAATTTTATTCTGCAGCTCAACCATTGAATTTATACATACATAACACATGCAGATCAATAAGTCCAGACCAGCAATGCTTTTTTTGCAATTTCCTTCAAACGCACTAGCAAGTCAATATAATAATCACTGTTGATCGACATCACCTTTTCAGGTGAAGCCAATGAAAATCATGCCATGTATCCCAAAAAAACTGACGGCGTGACTTCAGCTGATCACAAGGCTGGATCTAAGCGCCAGTTTGACAGCTTTCGCCGACTCTGGAGTGTAGTGATGTAATCCATGTTTCGTCTTATTATCACGCACGACGCAAGAAATCTTTTTTTTTTGTTGTGAGTAGCTTATAAACAGCTTTCTGAATCATCGACCAAGTGTTGTTTTTGTTCCATCAAAAGCAATCATGCACCCACTTGAAAACCTTTTCATGAAGGATAAATACACTTCCATATGATATCTGTGTCATCTGAGCAACTTTCAATGAGCTTCACCACTTTACGACATCTTCATTATAATTTTGTCAATGTTCACATTTTCCGTGTAACTGCTCTTGTCTACCCGAGCTGCTCCGGCTATTTAGGTCGGTATCGACCACGTTTAAATTCGCCGCAAACCAATCGACAAATCGTTGTTTTTGAGGGACAAGAGTCCGGGTAACATTTTTCAATCCATTGTTTCGCTTGCACAGTGTTTTTACCCATTAAAAAACAATGTTTTATCAGAACACGAAACTCGATTTTTTCCATTTTTTAAACAGACTACAAAATGACTTTACTCCAACCTCGATAACTCAGCTGTTTCTGGTCCGATCGACTTAAAATTTTGACACGTTTCAAGCAAAGGTTAGTACTCTAGAAAGACCTGGTTACTGGTTTACTACGAGTGCCATCTCTGGGTTTGTCTCGGAACTTATTGATCCATGTGTTACATACAGTAGTATCTCTTATAAGGGACAATTCTGTTGATCTTGCTCCCTTTGAATTGTATATATTTTTACCTCGTATTAAGGGACAAAATGTCTGATCTAGTGGTGGTGCCTTATTGGAAGGTACTACTGTATTTACGGTGGTACCTTTTAATTAGGGACACCTCTATTTAACGGACAATTCTGTGGGACCCAGTCCCATTGAATAGTATATGTATCAATCTTTTATGAAGGGATACCTTTATTTAAGGGACAAAATGTCTGATCTGTAGGGGGCCCTCTTTTGAGAAATACTTCTGTATATATATTAAAATGAGCCACACATACTATAAAATATTTTTAAAGTTTTTTGCATTTATTTAAGAGTTAAATCACTCTCTTGTAATCGCACAGTTTTCGAGTTTCCCTGCTGTGAATGCGCAGTATTGTCTATTTCCTTATTTATTTTTGTTGGTTTCCCATATTTTACCAGTTAAATATTTTTACTGTTGTTTAGATTTATTTAAAATATGATTGACATGGTGCATTATTTTTCGGATATTATTCAAAATAAAATAGGAAATTTAGTATTTCAGGTATTAAATATATTTTTGGTAAGATTATATTGCATTTTACTAACAACTATTTATCTATTTGCTATGATGAAAAAAATAAAAAGGTTTCATTTATTTAAGTAAAATACATGTATTCAAATTCTTAAATTTAAATAAAAATGTGAAGCAATTATAAGAATTAATGTCATAAGCATAAAACGTTTTATAATTGTAATTTTAATAGCAAATTCTGAAATGTTTTGTGCTGCTTGAGTAAATATGGCCCTTACATCAATAAAATCAAATTACTGATCATTATATATATTATAATGGAAGTTTTGAAAATAGACATTTATGCAATTATATAAAATTAAGGAAAATTTTAAATTGTTTGAATGGATTAATGTATTTAGCTCTAGTAGTATCTGTTTTTTCTCAAAACATGTTTCCAAAAGTTTAGTTTAATTTATGTTAGACTTGAAGAAATAGATTTTTTTTTTTCTAAACTTTTTTACAATTAATATAATTTTTAATATTATAAAAAAATTTATTATTAGTACTGAAATATATCAATATTTACTTATACATTTTAATGTAATAAAAACTTTGTGTGTGTGTGTTCATATATTTGTAGATGAAACATCTGAAATTGATGATGAATACCGCTGGGCACTTGTAGAAGATCCAAAGATTGTTATAACAACAAGTCGAGATCCAAGCGTGAAGTTGAAACAGTTTGCTAAAGTAATTTTTATTTTTTGTGTTTAATGATGTGACATTTATTCCATTTAAAGATTTGTTGTGTTCTTCAAGATAATTAGTCATGTCTGTTGTGAACTGAAAAATAATTACTTATCTTATTAGATAAAAATAATATTAATGAAATATATGCATTTTTTAAAATTGTTTTAAAATTTGAAATTTAAAATTAAATTATTTTTGCCTATTTACCATTTGTGGTTGAATTTGTTTTTTTAACACATTATATGAGATTTCAAATAATTATATATTTTTATGAAATTTTTATTGTTCATCAAATTTCAAAAATCGTTAATTTTTCTTATAAAAAAATTTAATATCTTGCACAGGAATTTCGACTTATCCTTCCCAATTCCCAGCGATTAAACAGAGGAAATTACAATTTGAAAACCCTTATGGAAGCTTGTAAAGCAAATGCTGTGACAGATTTTATTATGATAGAAGAAACTAGAGGACAACCTGGTTTGTAATGTTACGTCTTGGTTGATATTTTTAAGTTAGTTCTGAATGCAATAAGTTCTTAATTTTACAAATTTAAAAATAATTGTTTAATTTTTTTTTTTTTTTTTATTCAGTTCTTTACAATTATTTGCTTTTAGTTATCTTTTGATAAAGAAGAAATGTCTAAAATATAAACTTCTATGTTTCAAATCTCCTTTACAGTTAGGAACAGTTTTCTTGTAGTAAAATGAATTTTATAAATTATGAATAAAATTTTAATTGTTAATTTAATATAAATATTTTTTTAAAAAAACATTTTAAATAGTTTTTTTTTTTTTTAATTCCTTTTTTGAAATCCTTATTCAATTGTTTCTTGTTAAAAATATTCAGTTAAGTTACCTATATATCTATCCCAAATAGTGCAATTTTACAATCAATTTATTTTATCCCAAAATTGCTAAAACATGAGTTATTTTGTGACATTAGAGAAAATCCCTTTAAAATTTGTTCTGGCACTGAAATGGGAAGTTCATAACATCTTTTAAAAAGAAAATATTTTAAATGGAGATTTTAACTAAATGTATTTTAACATATTAAAAGTTTAATTCGCAAATAAGCATTTTTTTAAATAATTTTAATTTCCATTGTCTTTTTTAAAAATTATTACTGTGTAAATTTTCAAAAATTGTAATTACTTTTTTATTAATTTAACATTTAGTTACATAATTTAAACTGTTGTGATATTTCTTTACCTATGTGAGCAGTCCATGTCAAAAACATATTTAATTATGGAAGACTTGAAAATCTTTTATCTTACTCTGAATCTGAAGTAAAATTTTAAAAACAATCATATTTTAGATGGTTTAATCATTTGTCACCTACCACATGGGCCAACTGCTCGTTTTTCCATTCAAGATGTTGTTATGAGGCATGATATTCCTGATATTGGTAATATGCCTCAAGAGTATCCACATCTAGCTTTTTACAACTTTAAAAGCAAGCTTGGACTTAGAGTAAGTTTTTAAATTGAGAAGATATGGATATAAATGTATTAAGTTTATTCAAATATAGTGCAATAGTTATTATTTTTGATGCTGCAAGAATTTTTCTGAATTAAGGTTTTAGTCTTACATATTTAAGAATTGTTTTCACAATAGTATTTAAAATATTCATGATGAAAATTTTCAAAAATATATTTTTTGAAAACATAAATATTTTAATTAAAACATAATTATAAAATGATAAGTTAACGTAATTCAGTTTATTAGCCAAGATAGCCTACTTTGTTTGCCCTTATAGTATCTTGCAAGTTAAATATATAGTGTTTATTTATCTGTTGATCAATTGTAATAGATAATTTATCTATTCTATCATATTTTGCAAGCAAAATTTGATGGAAAATTTTCTTCAAATTTCTATACGCAATGATTAGAAGAATACTTTTTTTTAATCAGGCAATATGCTACCCTATTTTTCAGTTATTCATACCAACCTTTCTTAAATGAAACATGGTATAAACTCTTTATAAATTTTCTAGGTAGAATATACAAACTAATAATACTTTGAAATGTTTGTTGAACTTGTAGCTCTCTTAAATATTTATATATATTAATTTTTTCGGGTAATATTTTTAGATGAAAATGAAATATAAAGGGTCAATATTAAGTTTTTTTTTATTTTGAACATCAATATTTAGTTTCATTTTCTCATTCTAGTTTGTTTAATAGTTTTCTTTTTTTTTTATTTGCGGGTGTTTAATTTGTAAATTTGATTCTTGAAGAGCTTATACCTGTCACTTGTTTTCATAATTAAACCTTTCATTGTTTTAGGTAACAAGTATCTTAAAACATTTATTTCCTGTTCCAAAAGAAGAAAGCAAGCGTTTAGTATCCTTTTTGAACTATGATGATTGGATTTTATTTAGGTGAGAAGAGAGTGAATTGAGTAGATTGACTGTTCTAATCTTTAAAAGAAATTAAAATTTCCTTACCTGTTTGTGTACTTTTTATGAAATGAAACAATTTTGATTTTTATATTGTTAAGGTAAACTGTGCAAAAAGATTGTAAAATCAAGTAATGCAATTTTAACTGTGTGAATGTCTTTCAATTTCTATGTATTTTTTTGAGTTCATATTTTTCAATATATTAGCACCTTTATTTTAATATGTAAAAAAAAAAAAAAATATTAAAATTGTGTGATTCAAATTTTTCTGTGATAGGGAATATTCAGTAAACGTTTGTAGGAATTCATAGGAGCATGCTACAATATTAATCATAGTTTTCTAAAAGAATTGAGTAATTTAGGCTGTTGGGATTGTAAATTGCTGTTCTCAAAACATGTGTACTCTAAATTATTGGGCTACTGTAACTTAGTGGTCATGGTATTGGATTCGTAGCCGATGGTTTTCGTTCAGTCACGTGTTCGATCCTTGGCCGCCAAAGACCCGCTTGGTTAGCCAGGGTTGATGCACGCTAAATCTGTCGGGGTCCAAAGTCTCCTGTTGGTGTGGTGTGGATGTTAGGAGAGGGTGGTGCCAGCTCAGGTGTCATCCTCGTCACTTGACAATGGTTCAAAATTACGAGGTCCGTCGCCAATAGCCTTGGTGTTGCTTCTAGTACGACATTAATTAAAAAAAAAAAACTCTAAAATTATTAATGAAAAAATTGATAATTATAAAATATTAAAATGTTTTTAATTTAAAGTCAACGCAACTTTGGAAAGTTAACTGTTAAGCATAATTTTAAGGAATAATTTTCATACCTTAAAATATTTAATGTTATACATTTCCTGATCAATTTAATAGTAATTCTCAGCTAATTATTAAAAGTAGCTTTTATAAATCTTGAAATTTCTGTTGTGTCTGCAAAAATAAGAAAAATAATTAACAGTACTAAGTTCAAATAATTTAAGCACAGCATCTGAGTCAGTTTCTCGGCACATTGTTGAAACTTTAAAGGACTTGTTTCTTTTGCACATGGTGGAAAGAGAATATTAACTGCAGTAAATGCAGCTGCTTGAATAGAATATCTGAATTTATGTTTCACATGACATTTACAGAATAATTTCCCTAAAATTTGCTATAAATCGGAATTGCAAAAATTTATCTTAATTATATATGTTTTAATATTATATGTCAATGTTTTGTTTTTCTTTCATGCAAAGGCATCACACTCATGATACTGATGAAAAAGGAGAAATGCAACTTATTGAATTAGGACCCCGTTTTTTGATGAAATGTAAGTTTTTGATACTTTAATGTTTTAGTGTCAATGAGACAATGTAACATTGCATGTGCTATGTCACCTTACTATTTACAAAATAAACTTCTAAAATGTTATAAACAGTTTAATCTCCTTGCAAAAGAATTGACAAATTGATTATGGATTTAACTCTCTGTGATAATCTATATTGATTGGTCCTGAGGTTGTTTACATAATGGTCAGGGGTCAGCAGCTTTGTAGCTGTGGTGTGCCAAACCAATTTTTAAATATGATTCAGGATGCTGCTCAGTAGGAAATATTTGAAACAATTCAATTCTCATTTACTCTGATGATACATTCCCCATTGCTCTTACTTCCCAGTGTACCTTGCATGAAAACAAGCAATTAAGATTTTACATTTTTAAAAACAAAATGTTTTCCATTGTTTTGTGTCATTAAATTATGCAACACAGAAAATAACATGCAGAGTTAAGGGATAGAAGTCGAGAATATAGAATTAGAGTTATATTATAAATTGGTTATGCATCATTTAAAGAAATATTTTATATCAATTATTTTTATCTTGATAAATAACTGCCATTACAACATCAGTAAAAATTATACATATTATAAAATCTGGTTTGATTAGGAAGGAAAATATAGGTATACAAGCTTCAAACTCTTTGCATTGTTCGTCTTTGTCTATGGTTGATGTATTTACAAGAACTTTATCATTTGGGAAAAATTTGTAGGTTCAAGTATCATTATCAGAGGAAAATACAATTACTTTTGTAGCAAAGCCTTTCTGATATTCAAAATGTTCAAGCACTATTTGGTCCTTTCTTTGCAATCATAAGTTTAGTTTATTGAGGTGTTTAGTTTTCTCAGTCAAAAACATTAGTTTGCGTAACCATTCTATTCAGGGAAATGTTGTTCCTTCTCACTAAGAAAAATTCAAATGGGCTCCATGCACGACATAAACTTACGTAAAGACATTACCTCTTCTAAGTCAACAGACATGACTGTATAAGGGGAGATCCACATAATCACCTTCCATTTCTTCTAAGAGATTCAAAAATTGTTTGTGTACCAATGAAGAGAGAGAAAGAGACACTATTATCCACATGAGAAATTAACTACTGTGACGAATTTTTGGTAATAAACTTTAATGATGTATTATGCAATGGAAGTTCAATATGTTATGTCTAACATTATGATCAAGAAGTTTGACAAATCCTCTTTCCTTGCCGATCATTGCAAGAACACCATCAGTAATTACACAAAATATTTAATTCATATTAATATTTTTACTTTTCAAATAATTTATCAATGAAGAAAGAATATCCTGTCCCTTAGTTGTTCCAGACAGAGGAATCAAGTTGCATAATTCTTTATAAACTTGTTTTACACTTTCATCAAACATTTTTGTTTTTGATACACTTATGATTTGCAGCAGAGAATTTTTTAAATTTTGCCAGAGCCTTTTTATTTTTAAAAAAAAAAAAAAAAAGCATTAAATGGATGATGCAGAATTAGTTCCAATTTATTGAAATAAAGAGGATAATATGATTATGAACTATTATTGGTGTCAAGAAATTTGTGTCTTTGTTGAATATGTAATGAAGTATCGGAACATGAGCAAAATAGTGATAATTAAGAATTTTTCACGAATTTCCTTAAAATTATTGACGAATAATAGGGAATATAACTCTCAACCACTATTTTTAAAAACCTTTGGTCCTAAACATATACCACTGAAAATTTCTAAACTAATTGAAACAAAATATAATGCAGTTCCAAAACCTAAGACAGTTTTTCACCAATATTGAAGTGTCAGCTGGATCCAAAGCAACAGAGTGAAAGAAAACCACAATCCCAAAATTAAGAGCTTCTATTGTCTTTCTTTGGAAAATAGGAATTACACACTGTATTTGGTAAACAAACCGTAGACTTATTCTATTATTTGTTCAAATTTTAGACATAGGTTTCAATTTCTTTGCATGTTGTGGATGACACCTTATTAGCGCTGGATTGCGATGAATATGATCCAACAGCAAAATGTGAATTTTTTTTTTACCCATGTAAATAATGAATTTAAATTATATTATTCGTCTAATCAGCATTTGAGTATAGATGAATCATTAGTAGGCACAAAAGATAAATCATCACCAACACATTTGACAAATTAATACCATCATAGATGAGACATTACAAATTTGGGCACTAATTAATGCAACTTCTATTTATTTACATTTTGTTATCGGGAGCCAAGCAGTAATGTGACATAGACGAAATAAAAGGAGGATTTACTCATTTGTAATACACAAACTACTGAATATGGGTAGTTATGTTTTGAAAGATACAATATAGTCAACAGACAACTTTTTTTTTCTAGTATTGCTTTAGCAAGATACATACATTTTTAATTGATACAATACATAGCAACAGAAAATACATTCTGCATCCAAATCAGAAATTACTAGAGGGCAAATACAAGTATTCCTGATGTGGGAAATATTAACATACAGAGAAAAAAATCGCTGCAGAATGTTTTGCTTTATCAACACAGGGAATAGCCCAAAATAAAACAATGACGATTCAAAGAAGGAAACAGCAAGGATTTAATAATCATAGATAATTATAATAAATTTATGGGAGATATCATCATTAGATATGATGCTGTATGTTTATTTTTATTTGGACAAGGGGGAAATTCAAATTTTTGGGAGAAAAATTTTCAATTTTTGACATAGTATTAAAAGTGTACATCTTATATCAAATGAATACGGAAAGCAAAATTACTTTGTTAGAATTTACAAGCGACACAGTTGAATCAATAACCACGGAATGGAAGGTGGTAAAGAAGAAACCAGAAAAATGCTGAAATCTCAGGTATACAAAAACTTCCTGAGAAAATGGGGAAGTTTGCATGGAAAGGAAGGTGGGCCTGTGCAAAGATGATGCGTAATAAATGTGTAATGTATTGATAAACATCAGTGCTAAATAGATTTGAGTAATAAATAACTATTACACATTTTTAAAAGCCATATAACTAAATATAAATGTTTATATCGAAATTTTATTTCAGTAACATTATGCTAGTTACATGAATCATTTGTTTTGTAGCTGATAAACCTTCCGAAGCTTGCCAAGCATTACGAAATTAATACTTCGGTTTTTGGTTTGATATTTTGTTGTTAATTATACAAAAAATGAAAAACTATTTATACTTCATACTACACAATCTGTATAAAGTTATGATCAAACGATGATTTTTCTTCAGTGCAAATATATATAAAAGAATTCATTTTCTGTTTTCCAATATGTTTTATATTCATTTATTTGTATTTGAATACAATTGGCATTTATTCATGCCCATTTTTGTGAATTCTGTAAACATTTCTTTTTGAACTTTTTCCCAAATTTAACAGTAGATTTTTATGCTAATTTACTTCATGTAAAAATAATTATTTTAAATGTTTTAACTGCACTTTATATTTTTTTCCAATTGTAAAATCTTTTCTGTATTAGAAAATGACTACTTTTTAAAATATACATATTTATTACAGTGTTTGTGATTAAACGTGGAACCATTGATGAATATCAGACAGCCGATGTTGAATGGGCTTTGAATATGTTTACAAATACAGCAAGGAAAAGGAAACATCTAAGCAACGATCCTTTATTTGAATAATTATATTTTTTATAATGTACTACAATTAGCTTTTAGCTAATGATTGTACAAAGTAACATTTATAACTTAATTTTGTTATTTGTGACTTTTTAAATAAAAATGTATTGTTTGTTGTAAATTTTCCATGTTCTTTGCAAAGAACAGATTTAGCCACCTAAGGTGCATTTTTTTTATGTATATAATTAAATTACTCAAAAATAAGAATTTAAGTAAATGAAATTACAAGAAATGGACAGTAGTAAACTTTTTCAATATTAAAATTAAAGGAAACGATAAACTATTAAGTTGAATATATTTAAGCTAAATGCAATTCAAATTGAAAAGTGGTCCAATTAAAATATTAGCCCCTTGGATGGTTAATAATAATATAACTTCAAACCTTATTTGTAACACAAAATAAAGTATTTTCAAAGCATAGATATAATTTTATTAAAAGAAAATACTAAAAAAAAGATTAATACAGGTAAAAATTCACAAGAAATATCAATGTACAAAAAGTGTATAACAATAATTAAGGGAAAATATATAGTCATGCCAGCATGACAAAATAAAAATTTACTCCAAACACAATCTAATTTTTAAATGCATAATATAACACAAACTAAATACTAAACAAATTCCAACAGATAATAATTTAATTCATTTTCTGAAAAATTCTTAACTAATTTCTCGAATCATTGTAGTGCTGATTTTGTTTTTCAACCTAAAAAAATCATTGATAGTAGAAAACTGATTAATTAAATTTTTGAAATATATAATTGAAAAACAAATATTGATATTGTTGGATAGGCAAATTTTTAAAAACATACTTTTAAAAAGATATTAATTTGAATTTACAAGAAAACCATAGATGCATAATTTATGGAAGACTATTTTGCTGCATTTCCTTAAGTAAATTAGAAATACAATGATAAGAACTTATACATCTAGAATATTTTGAATTAGAGAAGTTTAATGCAATAGAAGCACTTACTGAAAAAAAATTCTTGTACATCAATGAAAATACTGGTCAGGTTAAAATATTAAAAATATATAACAAATTTAATGTAGTTTCATTCATTGCATATCTTGCCTACTGCCATGAGATTCTACAATACAATTTAAGTATTTTTATTCTACACTACGTAACACAAATCTTATTTGTCATTACTTATAAACAATACAAAAATAAAATAGAAATATGATTAAAATACAAAAATATAGAATTACAATGAGAATTTTTAAAGTTGGCACCAAAATATTGAGATTAGAGTACATAGTGGAAAATGAGCTTGTTTTAACAATATAAAAATCATACATAGAATGTTCTTTGAAATTTTAATTGTAGTAAATATTTTAGTAAACTTTCTAACAGATTATTGATAAAAGTGTTAGAGAAATAAAAGGGAATTTTTCTATTAATAGTGAAAAAGAAAAACACCTTTCCCAATAGTCAAGCTTTATATACAGAAAATTATATTCCTTAGAAAGAAACCAATGTACCAAATACCTTGAAAATGAAAAACATCCTTATTTAAGTAGGGGCAAATGTGTTTTAAAAATGCAAAAGGTAATTTTTTTAAAAATTTGTTCTGAGTGCAATAACAAAAAAGGAATGAGAAAACACCATGTAATCATGCATACAAATTTAAGTACTAATCTATTCATTACTTATAGAATACAATTATCTTGAATAACCTCAAAACAGGCAGTTCAAATGCACTGGCCATAGTAAATCCTTTAAAGGCACTGTGGGAATATAGTTTTGCACAGCTAGAAGTAGAAAGAAATATAAACTAAATTTTTTAAATATTCCATAATAATCATGCTGTAAAAAAAAAAAAAGAGTAATCAATGAATACAAGTATGATGGGCAGAGTACTGATTTCAATGAGCTACTTGAACAAATTATGTATTAAGTCAATTTTGTGTACCATTTTTCAATAATTAATTTCAAATAATTCACAAGTCTAAATTTGTTTTAGTAATTTTTAAAAATATATTTTTAGAATAAAGATAGTCAATCAATATAATGCAAGTTAAATATCACTCATTTAAAGATCTTATAAATCGAAAAATCAAGACAATATTAAAGAAAAATGAAAATTCAATGCAAAAAAACATAATTTACTAAGTTGTTTCAGTACATTTAAAACAATTTTTTCATGTAATTTCTGTTCAAGCCTTAAAAGCAAGACATTTCAAAAAGAAATATGTACCATTTAAAAAGATTACTCAATTATTTAAAAATAAGGTTTTAATGCAATAATTCTCATACAAATCACATATTTCTTCATTTTGAATAAGACAATATTTTTGTCGGGTTATTTCAATCATACTTGTTTTATGTAAAAGAAATTTAATCTTATAACAAAGCAACTAGTAATCATTAAATGGTACATCAGTAAGTAATCAAAAGGAATAATTTTCTTAATATTTCATAAATTCTTTCATCAAAATTAACAGAAAATAATTTTAACAAAGTTGACGAATTTAGAGGTTGATATTAAAAATACACATTTATGTCATTAAAACTTTTTTAACAGCATAATAAAAACAGTTTTCATCAATCTATTGAAAATTATTAATACTGGAATGCAAAGAATGTTGTCAAACAGTAAGATACACTATGATGTGAAAAGAAAATTCATTATATACACATTTATCAATATAAACATACTAATTTTATACATACCCTATACATGTTATTTGCAGAAGCCAATAAATTTCACAATATTTTTGTTCATATTGTTATATAGAAAGTCAAATAAAGATTATAAAATTAAATCTCAAATCGAGAACGAACTTTATTATCTAAGAACAGAAATTGGTATTAAGAACTTTAACTGCAACAATAAAAATATTAGAATTAAAAGATTAATATAAATTGACTATAATTGAAGACAAAAGAATGTAAAACAGGAAAATAAAAATCTTATCTCCAATTTACAGCTTCATAAGAGGTATATATACACAAAGAGGATGTTAAAGCTTCCCTGCACAAACTCTCTAAAATAAATATAGATTGCAGATGGACTTCTGTTGACGATGGTAACATGCAGACATCGTTAATAGAAAGCGGTAAGTGAATGTATATAGGTTTATGGCACAAGAGGCTGTTATGGCTCTAGTGCCATTAACAGAAAATAAGTATCAATACATTTCACACTTTTTAGAAAGAAGCAAGGCCCCGTTGTAATTTGGTCTAACTCCTTGAAAAGTCAAACTCCCTTCTCATTTTTATTGTTTGGATCAAAATAGGGTTTTAATCTCGGAACATGGACTACGTCTTTTGTTCTCTTCTTTGTCTACGTTTTTCTTCCATACTTTCTACTTCATATGCGACATCAGGTAAATGTCAAGTCATTCGATACGGTCCAAAATAACATCTTAAGAGCTTCTCACACAATCCAAACTTTCGTACCGATATAAAAATCTAAACTAAATCCCCTACCTTGTAAATGACTGGTTGATGCCTATGATCATAACGACATTTATCTTCAGCCTGGGATTCGAGAATATGGAGTTTTGCCAGTTGCCTAACCTCCTTGGCTCTGGTGATTAGATGTTGTACATAAATATCATGTGTTTCTGCATTATTCGGGAAAATTACGTCGAGAGGAGTCTGGATATCTCTTCCATGAATAAGAAAAAAATGGACCAAATCCTGCCATATCTTATTTTGCTGAATGATACGCTAAGGTCACATAGGGTATAATATATTCCCAATTTCTTTGTTCAACATCTACTTACATGGATGGCATGTCCCTTAATATCCAGTTAAATCTTTCAGTCAAACCATTAGTGTGTAAATGGTAGTCAGTCATCAGAAGATGCGAAGTCTGGCACAACTGATTAATGTCTTTCACAATATTTGATATGAATGAACGTCCTCGATAACTTAAATTTCTCTAGGAGCATTGTATTTCACCATGATTTCTTCAACAATGAAGTTAGCAACTTTAATGGCTTCAGCAGTTAGTAATGCTTTTGTAACAGTTAATCTCATTAAGTAACCTGTACAAACAATTATCCACTTATTTTTGTTTCGTGTAACGGGAAAGTGTAAGGTCAATTCTGATTTTTGCAAAAGGTACATCAGGAGGCTTTATTTGATGAAGTTGAGGAGTAAATTTTCATTTTTGACATTCTCTGCAGTGTGACACATATCTGCGAATGCTGCCATTAAGTCCTAGCCAATAGTATTTTCTTCAGTCATATGTCTGAGAAAACTAGAGATGACCGGTAGTTGGCATATCTAGGAAAATCTTTAGAAGACCTGGTTCAAGTTATTTTGGTACTACCAAGAGCCATTGTTCCATAGTATCATAGTTTCTTTGGTACAATACACTGTCTCTCATGTTATAAATTCGATATTCTATACCTTTCTTAAGCATTTTTATTTTAAATTTCAACTGGTTATCTCTCAGTTGCTCTTTTCTGAAATCAGTAATTGATGTCAGAAAAAAACTTTCATCATTGTCTTCACTTTCTGCTATGGAGAGAGGTTTTTTTAGGGACAGGGCATCAGCATCGGAATGTTGGTGGCCACTCCTAAAGACAATGGTTACGTCGTACTCTTGTAACCTCAGGGCCAATCTAGCAAGAATTTCAAATGGACCCCTTATATTAGGGAATCAACACAAAGAGTGGTGATATGTTGTCAGTAAAAAGCTTTCCAAATATGTAAGGCCTAAATTTGTTAATTGCCCAGACGACAGCAAGGTACTCCTTTTCTGTTGAGTAATTTTTTTCGGCTATTATAGCTATGGATGCATACGCAATTGCTCTTTCTCTTCCATCCTGGGCTTGGAATAATACTGCACCTATGCCATATCCACTAGTGTCTGAATGGATTTTTATTTCCACATTTGGAAGGTAATGTCCTAAAATGGGGTATTCGGCGAAGAATTTCTTCACGGTTGGAAAAGATTCTTCTTGAGAACTGTTCCATGAAAACTTTGCATTCTTTTTCAATAAGTCAAGCTTCATGGTAACATGGAGACATTGTTAATAGGATGCAGAGAATGAAAGTATAGAGGTTTATGGTGCAAGAGGCTATTATAGCTCTGGAACCATTAACAGGGAATAAGTATTACTACAATATATATAAGTTTCCCATGTGTTATGATATATTTTAATTAAACTGAATACTTGTTAATGTGAATTCTAGATATTTCATGAAACATACAAAATAAAAAGAAACCAATTTAGTATTTAAAAGTTAACATGCAAAGTGTTGGCAAGAAAATAACTTAGTTAGAACTTTTGATAAATAATGTACAAAAAGAAATGTTACTTCTTTTTTTTAAAAAATTTTATAAAACAGATGATAACTCTTCCCAACCTTTTTCTCTTGGCAATCCCTTGTGTAGTCGTTAGTAGAAAATAATAAAATTTGCACAATACTTTTATTTTTCAAGTTGCGCAATAGTTCATAACAAGAAAAAGAAATATCCTAGAACAAACATTAATAATGTGATAGCTACTATAAAATAAATACAACATTGATTCAACAAACCAACTGGCTCTTAGTTAAGCATATCTTAAATTTAAGAAGAAAAAAAACTTAATGGGTGAGTGAATGGTAGTATTGCAATGGAGCAAAAGCCAGATATGGCTATGCTGTGCTAAACATGGTAAAAGTACAAAACAAGTAAGTGAATAATAGCATTTAAATGGTGCAATAGCCCATTGTGTTCATGCAGCACCATAAAACTGTGATTTATATGCGTGAAAAAATTTTAAAATGTTAAAAATTGGTTGGCCAGATGGAGGGTTTAAAACAGAGAAGGATTGCTAGTGTATCCCAGAGGTGTGTCACCCGTGTTAACCAAAAACAGTAAACCCCAAAGGAGAGATAAAGATCACTAGAGTGCCACATGATCATGATGCCCATATCTACCTGAAGAAGGCAAGCACCTGAGGTTTCCTGATATGATCCCCAGGGGAAGGAAGTTCGGCTATACCCCCAGACACTGGGAACCCCTTTTAGTCGCCTCATACGACATGCATGAAGTATAGTGGGGCTATTCTTTCACACCTGATCACCACACAGGTAAAAACTTACTGGAATACTTGTGACTGTCTGATGGATTAAAGAAATTTTAACATTTAACAGCTTCAGTCTTAGATCAGATTCTACATTTAATGTGTTTTGGCACTCATCTTTCAGGTAAGTATGTGTTGAAAACCTTTTCTCACATAGATAAGTTGAGCAAAAAAGTAATAAAAATTCAATGGCTGTTTTTGTTGACTAAACAGTATATTCATTTGTAATACTGAGACAGTGATCTTTGAATTAAAGAGTGATCTTTGAAAATAGCTTTCAGATAATTGTCACAGAATAAATCAATGGGGTTTCCCCCCCCCCTTTTTTTCAGTTAAAGAGGTCTCTTAAGATTACATCTTCTCGAAGAACTGATACGTATCCAAATTATTTGACAGATATATATTACATCTATTGGGAGAGTATAAAGCTAATTGGAGATATTTCAGATATACACAAATAATCTTTTTCATGTTTTAATCAAGTTTAATTGAATTTTTTGATAGAAAGCTGCTGAGCGAAAACATCTGTCGACATTGGATATAAATGCTTATTTTTTTTTAGCATGGCTTCAGTTAGATAATGCACACTGTAAATTATACTTGCACTTTCTATTGACAGATATAGTTCATTTAATTTACTATGCAAACTTTTGCAGCCAAAGAATGATCAGAATATTTTTTTGTCAATGATTTCACGATATAAGACCCCTCTATTTTATTTTTTTTCAAAATAATCATTGACCATATCAAAAATTTCTTCTCCAATTGTATAAATTTTCAAAGGCTTTGCATATAGTACATCTTCTACAATGGGATTCTTAAGAATATATCTAGACCAGCAAAAACAACAGCCTTTACTACTTCAGTCAACTAGTCAAGCTCGATTGCAAAATAATTCAATTTTATTCTCTTCAAAAGTTCAAGCTCCACATTATTTGCCAAATTATTAATTTGATGTTACACTGTATGTTTGATAAAAGAACCAGGTCAAATTTCTTTGTTCATATTCAAAGTGTATGCTTTTCTCCAAAAATACATTTTGCAATATCTTTTGCACATGGTCGAATTAAATTTTCTGCCATTGCTTGTGCCTGTCCAGATCTTGCAATTCTATACCTTACTCGAAATGATGTCTCAAGTACCATTTTACGAACTTCGTTTGAAACTGACAGGTAAGAAAAGACACTGTATTTTCTATTAACTGCTAATTTTCTTTTAAAATACTTTATAGGTTTATCCTTGAATATCAGATGTTTTATGCCAAGGTTTCTACAAATAGCAGGTATGTAAATATTAAACAGGAATTTACTCATAAATGGTGCTAGCTGTCAATGTAGTAACTGCAAAACCACATCATTGGCACCATTTTCTTGTTTTGACATCTGATAAATATTTTCAATCAACAACATTAGAATTTTCATATGACAGCATAGTTTTTAATAATGAACACATCAAATTTTGTGCCTGGAAACTATGATTTGCAAACAACACTGATTTTACATTGCCACTTGAAAAATAAACTGCTACTGAATTACATCGAACATTTGTCGAAACTAAAGGTGAACATCCTTTAAATAAATCACAGTGTTTTGAGTAGTTTAAAAATTTTAAAAATGGCAATTTAGATGTGAGAAATGAAAAATATGGAAGATCATCAAAAGTTTGAATAAGAATGATGCTCAAACACAATAGCAACTTGTGAATCAATTAAGTGGGACAAGAGAAGTCAGTCCCATACATTGGACAGCCATGGGAAAGATGAGTTCCATACCAACTGAATGAAAAAAAAGCAGGAAAATCGAAAAACCACTTGCAAAATACCGCTTGCTAGGTACAAAAGAAAGTCATTTCTACATCAAATTGTGACTGGTAATGAAAAGTCGATATATTTCAAGAACGTTAAGTGTAAGAGATCAAGGATAGCTCCAGGCCAACCAATCAACATTCACTGCAAGGCCAAATCCCTATGGACAGAAGACAATGCTTTGTGTTTGGAAGGATCAGAAGAGCGTGATTAGAAGCTGCTAAAACCTGGCGAAACCACTTATACTGAATGCTATCAACAAATGATCGATTTAAATCAAGCTTTATATGAAAAATGACTAGAATATTAAAAAAGACAAAACAAAGTGATTTTGTTTCAGGATAATGCACCATCACACATGGCAAAACTGGTCAAAGAAATGATTGAAGCATTAAGATGGGAAATACTTTCACATACAGCTTACTCACCAGACTTGGCTCCATCTGATTTTCATTTACTTGCATCAAAGGGACGCGTACTTGATGCACAGTACTTCACATCTTAAGAAAATGACTCAATAACTGGTATGCTTCAAAAGAAGAACAATTTCTTTTGGCAAGGCTTACACAAACTATAGAAAGATGGAAAAGATATATAACTAGCCATGGGCAATACTTCAAATATCTTTTTTTCATTTTCAGACAACAGGTATTTTCTACACAAAAATTCTGGCTTCATATTTATATGCCTGGTAAGTGATGGTTTTTAAACTGCTGGTTGCATGAGCTTTGTAGCAGATAACACAAAGTGGCTTATAGTCCTGACTCTTCCTCAGTAAAATAATAATCCAATCATAAATAGTCGCTACCATATTTTTAGATTTCCTTTTCTTCTCGTCATGTTCACTGATTGTTTCTTTTTAGTCAGGTGAGATAGTAGCTCACTACCACTTTCAATATCATCACACCTGAAGTTGTTTCAAAATCAAGCGCTGAAATTGAAGAATGAACAATTGACCGCTTATCCAGCATTTTGTCAGACACAACTAAATGACCCATTTTCAACCATTGGTTCATCAAAAAAAATTATGGCATATAAATTATTAAAAGTTATTTACATGAGAAAAATCGAACTAAACAAAGCACTAGTCGCTTACTAAATCACACAAAGTCTACAAGCGTCTGTATGATCATCTGTTAACTAGCTTATCCAGTTGAGAAAAATATCTACCTCTGGAAAATAATCTTTGCTATCTGTTTAATTATTCCATTGGGAACAGGCATTACTTCATGGACAGACTGTCAAGAAGTCAAGATGGGAAAACACCTGTCTTCTTTTTGGTGGCTTATATTGCCTCAAGCCTTTTTGTGATTATGTGTTTCTCAGAGTGTGAGTGATGGTAGAATTTTATGACACAAGAGTCACAGATGAGGCCAAACAGATGACCTGCACCAAACAAGGTGCAACTGTGATCCAGACATTTGAATGAGTGATTGCTTGTTAGTATTTTTTTATGGTGTAAAAGCCAAATGTAGCTATGCTGTGTCAAACAAAGTAAATGAGTGAGTGTGAAGCTAGTAAAGTGTAAGGCTGTGATCAAGACGTGTGAAAAAATTGGTTGACAAGAAGGAGGGTCGAAAATAGAAAAATAGAGAAGGATCACTAGGTTATATGAGGGCATATCACCTGTGTTTACCAAAGACAATAAATCCCACAGAAAATTTTAAAAAAATGATCACTAGGTTGCTTCGGGTGTTGTTTCTCAGAATTTGGCTAGTTAAAAAATATTTATACATTGCTTTTAATTTAATTATTTTTATTTTTGAATTATTAACAGAGCAATAAATTATGTATGTAAATTTACTATTTCATTATTTTTTTTTTTATGTCAGCCATTTGAAATTCTACCATTTCAATATTGTTTTCATGAACCTTTGGGGGTTCGTGAACCTTTGATGGGGAACACTGTTGTAAAGAATCCAAATTAAGAGAAAAAAAAATTTACAACTTTCAATTAAAATTTGGAGAAACCTAACAAGATTATTTTTAGCGATACCTTTTAAATTTCATCATTCATTGAGCATTGTTTTTTTCATCCTAATAAACAAATTGTTAATGTTTGATATTTTTTGGTAGATATATTAAAACTTTTTATCTTAATATATCTGGTTGGGCCCAGATTTATCAGCCTAAAAGTTGCAAAATAAGAATTACCTGTATTTAATCAATAGTACTTGATCAATGCATCACCAAGTTTTTAAAATAATGCAATGTTACACAGATACAACAATAGGGTGTTTTAATACTTACTATCACTGATTTGCATTATATGACACAATCAGCAATATTTCTGTTTTGCTTTCGATTTGTTTTCACTCCAATAGTCTCCACATGAAAACCAATGTTTTGGAGTTGTTCTATAGGTAGCATTTTTCTTCCATCAAATACAAAGGCAGGTTTGTACATGCTGTTGTATATTCTTTTATAATCTAATTCCTTAAAAATACAAATACATATGATTACACATCATTTAATTTTTCAAAAAAACTGTTCTAAAATGTAAAATATATAATTTAATTTTGGATTAATTAAATATTAAAGAAGATAAGGAAGAATAGATTTTTACACGCATGCATACATGCACACGCATGCACACACACACGCACGCATCCACACGCACATGTTGGCCTACCCCAGAGTAGACCTTTGATAATTTAATTTAATATAAATGCTGTTGTCATATCGCGGTAATCAAGTGGAATTACGTTTTCCGATATGACGTCATCCCACGCATCTGGCAATGGAATCGGGAATTTGCATTCGACGGTGTTTTTTTCTATTACGTCATATGAAGTTGATCATATGAAGAAGATCCAGAATGTGCAGCAAAGAAGATACGAGCTTACTCCCTCATCTACCTAAATGTACAGAAGGAGTTTCGCCCGCTACTTAGCGGCATGGAAGACCCAAGAGATGCATGGGAGAAGATCAAAACCCATTTTGAGCCGAATTCAAGAGCCAGAATTGTGGAGCTAACCGACGAGTTCTTCAGCTGCCATCTCGATCCCGGAGAAGGAATCAACCTATATGGTGCGAGATTGAGGACTATCATACAGCAGTTGTCCGAAGCCGGTCGACCTATATCGGAGTGGTTGCAGCCATTCCAATTGATTAGACGACTACCTGAGCAATACCGAGGAATTGTACAGTTAATTTATCGTTTTGAGGACTCTAGGTTTACCTTTAACAATGTATTAAATGAATTGTTGTCAGAGGAAGCTCGACTAAAACTATTTTGTAAACAGGATAATGTAAATAGCAATTTTGAACATGCTATGGAAGGTATTAGTGTGAAACATAATTTTATTAAAAGTAAAGATAGAAGTAAAGATCAGCAAAAGGGGAATTTAAATAGTCAGCCAGAAAATCCCAATAATAAACCAAATGTAAAGTGTTTTAATTGTGGGAAAATGGGCCATTTTGCTAGAAACTGTAGGATTAAGATTAGGAATCAGGCTAAGGTAAGAGCTAACCCCAATGTTAGTTTTTTGGCAGAAGCCAGTTTGGGAACAAATACTGACAATACTGCATGGGTATTTGATACCGCTGCAAGTTCCCACTTTTGTTGTAATCGTGATCTGTTTACAACATTTCAACAGACTTCTGGGGTAGAAATGAAAGCTGCAATTAACGGAATGACCTGTGAAGTTCTCGGTAAGGGGAATGTAACTTTTGATTGTAAAAATCAAAGAGGGACTCAAACGGTTACTCTAACCGATGTTTTGTATTCACCCAGGCTTCGACATAATTTGATGGCGGGCCACCGCATTGAGGCGAGTGGATCCTATTTCGTAGGGAAGAATGGGCGAATAGACATTTTTTCTAAAGAGGGAAGAACGCTATTTTCGGCCAAACAAAATAATGGTCTTTATTATGTGTTAGCTGATTATCCGAAAATGGGTAAAAAGCGTAATTATAAGCAGATAGATTATCCGAAAATGGGTAAAGAGCGTAATTATAAACGGGAAGAAATAAATCAGATCTCTTCGGAGAACAGTCTTGAATTATGGCATAAACGATATTGTCATATTAATAAGGATTATATTTTGAAGACTGTAAAGAATGTTAGAGGATTGCCCACAATGAAAGATCAAGAATTAAACTGCGAGCCGTGTTTAATTGGAAAAGCTAAAAGGGTTTCGTTTAAATCAATAGGAAAGATTAGATCACGGAAACCATTAGAACTTTTACATCTGGATGTGGCGGGTCCGATCCAAACTACATCAAGAGGCGGCAATCGATATTTTTTAACTATCATAGATGATTTTTCTAGAAAAGTTTGTATATACTTACTGAGGGAAAAATCGGAAGTTTTCAGTAGTTTTATAAAATTTAAAAATAGAGCCGAAAGATTTACCGGTAACAAAATTATTAATATTCGTACTGATAACGGGATGGAATTCTGTCTAGGGGATTTTGAAAGGTTCTTAGAAGATAAAGGTATCAAACATGAAAGAACAAACGTGTATACCCCAGAACAGAATGGAGTCGCTGAACGTTTTAACCTAACAGCAATGGATGCAGTACGAACTATGCTTAGGGATTCAAAATTAGGAGAGGAAAATTGGGGTGAGGCAGTGCTATGCTTTACTTACGTTTGGAATCGAGTAACGCATAAGCATTCCGAGAAAACCCCGTTTGAATTGTATGGTGGAAGGGTTCCAACCGTACGACATTTAAGAACTTTCGGATCAACCGTTTTTGTAGGGATTCCAAAGCAACAGCGTAGAAAGCTAGATATGCGTGCTGAAAAAGGAATATTATTAGGATATGCTCTTCGTAGCAGAGGATATCGCGTTTTAATTCCGGAAAAGAATAAAGTTATCGAAACCATAAATGTAAAAATCTATGAGAATAATTTAAATGGTAGGGAACAAAATTTAAAGAGAAATTTAATATTAAATGGTTATGATAATGAAACCGAATCGGATACAGAAATAGAAAAACCGGTTAAAGAAATAACCAAAGAGGTTAAATTAATAGACGAAGAACCGGAAATTTCTGATCAAAACAATTTGGATCCAACCATTCCCTCCAAGTCGGAAATCAATTGGTTTCGGAAAGCAGTACCTCGACCCGATGGATCAAGAGTCGATATATACTATGGTATATTGGGTACGAGCATGCGTTTGAAATCTAGGAACGATGCTAAAGCTTACTGTGAGGCAAATAAAATCCCTTATGACCCAGAATTTTTTAATTTTAGTGGTAAAAATTCATTTACCGGAATAATAAAACAGGAAATAGAATTAAATTTTTTAAACAATTGATAGTTAAAAAATTTAAAGACGTAAAATCCCAGTTTCATTTCACGAAGCATCTAATTCGATGCTTCGATCTAACGAAGCGGACATCAAGGCAACGTAGTGGCTCTTTATCCACTAAGGAGACGGAATGCGTTGTTTTGATGGATGCTGCTGGGGAGTTGCAATTCAAATGCTATGTATAAGGTATATCAAATTATTTTTTTATATATACATAAATATGAATTTTGTATATTTTTAGATTTTGATATATTTGCATTTGAAAATTGTTTAATTTTTTGTAACATCGCCCAGATGTGTGAGAAGCAGGCCAATTGTTGTCATATCGTGGTAATCAAGTGGAATTACGTTTTCCGATATGACGTCATCCCACGCATCTGGCAATGGAATCGGGAATTTGCATTCGACGGTGTTTTTTTCTATTACGTCATATGAAGTTGTTTTTCATTGGATGCCGATTTTTAACTGTCAAGTTGACGGTATCAAATGCAGATTCCCGAATATATATAAAGGAGATCTGATTAGATCGAGAGATGATGACTGATTGGCTAGCTGGCTTCTTGGAAGTTTGGCTGTGATTGTATTAGACCGTAACTATGATAATAGAGATTTTGGCTGATACTGTCTTGTAAATAATGTAAATAAAATAGTGATTTTAAATATTAGAGTTTGACTTTCTGTTGATGTGGCATTATATATTAAATTAAATTATCAAAGGCCTACTCTGAGGCAGGCCAACAAATGCCACATCAACAGAGAAAGACAAATTCTAATATTTTAAAATCTATATTTATTTTACACTATTATTTATTTACAATACTAATAATATCACTTTCTAAACCGAAAGCTCCAACATTATAACTATGGTCTCTTCGATCATAGTCAAAGTCTCTTACACCATTCAAGAAGCAAGAAGCCAGCCAGTCAGTCATCCATCAAATCTAATAAGATCTCCTTTATATATATACTCCGGAATTTGCATTCGACACCGTCCACTCGACAGTCAAGAAT
>BMAW01030190.1:328236-343073 GCA_019974015.1 Nephila pilipes | reverse complement strand
ATATATATATATATATATATATATATATATATATATATGCTTGATTTCTTCCTTTAACTGTAAAAAAAATTGTTACATAATGGTATTAGATATGCTTTAACAGTGTAAATTAGAACCTATTTGATTTAGAAAGAGTACTTTGCAAATTAATATAACACAGAACTATTTTGAACTTGGGTGGTGAACTTGAAACTCAATAAGACTGTATGCAATGTACTGAGTGATCAAGTGTGGCATTTGCAATGTATCTAAACCTTTTCATGTAAGAGATCTATTAATATTCAATTTTTATTTTTGTATTATCAACAAAATGAAATTATTCAACAGCTAACTATAACTAAAACTTTTAAAAATTATACATATCCGTATTGATGCTATTTATTTGTGTAAGTGTGCAAGACATATAAAATCTTTCAAAACAATAAAAAAAAATTATTTGGCTGGAACTTTTGCCATCTAAAGTCAATCAGAATTGAAGAATTTTGATAATAATTTTAACAAAGAATTGTAATAAGATAATTGTAAGCTTTTACAAAGAATATTGCACCTTAATTTTCAAGCTATCTAACTGCACATAATGATTAACAGCCAATCACAACATTTGCCAATGCAACTGTTACTATCAATGTTGCATCAATGCACTATTTCCTTCATCAATAACAGCAAGTACTTTAGCAGCTAATAATGAAATATCTACCACATCACTTATTTTCTATAGACTTGTTTGGTGTACCTAACATTAAATATGCTCAGAGAACAAGTAAAATCAATTTACACTAAGCAATTGAATTTGAAAAGTTATCCTGTATCGAATAAGTTAATGTTCCAGAAAAATATATTGGTTTTTAATAAAAAAAAATTATTTTGTGTCAAGGATTATTCATCTGTTTATTCAAGGATTAACTGTTTTTCTTTTTTCAAGTATTATCATTCTGTTTTAGGTCCTTGCATTCATTAGGCCTATGCCAAAACCAGATGGTACACTAAATGAAAAATTGCCGATAAATATCAGAGTTTCCAAGGAAAATGGGAATCAAACTATTTTTGCCATTGCATAAAAAATAAAATATTCTGCTTGATTTGTAATAATGCTATCAATGTACCAAAGTTATACAACATAAAATGTCTCTATTAACGTAAACCCTACTTGCACACTTGTATATAAAAAAAACTTGCCCTACTTATGTTAAAAAATTTACAGTTTTAATATTTTTAAAACTTTTATTGTAATTACTAATTGCAAATAAATTAGACCAAATGAGTTTCATTTAAAACTAATGAATTTTATTACTTATCAAACACCTTTCTAGTAAAATTTAACATTAGAATAAATATTTATTTTCTTCACACAACCAAATTTAAGATCTTAAATATGTTTTCATTCTGGGAAGAAATGCATTCTAATTAACATATTCGTTTTTTTGGAAAAAAAAAAAAAAAAACTTCAAAATAATTATTTTACGAAAATGTATCAATACCTGAATATTAAATCTAAAGAAAGAGGAGTAGTAAAAGATTATTTAAACAGGATATTTTCAAAAAAACAGTGTTGAATCTTACCAAAAATTCATCCCATTCAGTGCACACTACAATGGCATGAGTATTTTGAGCAGCTGAATATGGACTTGAAAATGTTATTACTTGTTCTTCCACTAGTAAAAAAAATTAAGATAAAACAATAAATATCGCTCATTAAAAAACATTAACAGTTTTAAAAAATTCCTCTATCTTAAATATTAAACATTTATAAAATAAAACCTTATTTCAATAATATGGGATGTTAAAAATTTATTTATTAATAAGAATAAATAATTCAATTATTAAATGAATATTAAAAACATTTTATATTAAAATACTTAATTTTATAGTTAATTTTTTTTATACAGGTAAGGATATCTAAATAAATGTGAAAACCTATCTAAAGATATATTTAAGAAAATTTCCCATATAAATTACTGTGCAGTCCTAAGCCTGTAAAGAACACATATTTAAGAACATATATGAACATCACAAGCTTTTTATTACAAATAAATCAATTTCTGAAATAGATTTGAACACAGTTAACTCATTCTTCAAAAAACTTGGAAAACATTATATAGAACAAACCTTTATATGAATCTTCAATACCTTCTGAATATGTAAGATCCCTGAAAAAAAAAAGTACCATTTGAAAAACCATTAGGAAAATAAATCAAAGATGTCAAATGTAACACCTGAATCATTAATTTTAGGAAAGATGCTCTGATGAAGCCAAAAATCATAAAAAGTACAATATATTGTAAATTTTAATATATTTAATCTTTATTCATAGTTTCACATAAATTTAAATATGTAATAAGTAAATTCAATAACACATTTTATTAAGCCACAAGAACAAATCATGAAAAATATTTTTAAAAATTTATTTTTTCTGACATTTCCAATTGATACAGTTAAAAATCAATTCATAATTACATCCTAAATACATTAAGTGACATTTTCTTCAATACAACTTATGATAATGAACTAATAAGAGAGTTTTAAATAAGTGAAATGTTTGTTTATATCTAAGCAAATAACTTTAGCTTTCAATTCAATTACTTATATATTACAAGCAAATTGCATGCAATTTTAATATAAATAACATTTTGCAAATATGACGGATGAAATTTCTTCAAAATTAAAAGACAAGTGATTATAGTTACAGTTAAAATATTTTCTTCATGATCAGAAAATGCACAACTTCAAATGCATAAATACAATATTCAAGATCATTAAACCTATCATGTTAATACATAACAGAATAAGCAGAAAATTATATGAAAATATAACAAACATACTGACAAAAAATATTGTGAAGTTATTGCAAACATGACAGATTTTTTGAAATGTCTACTTTGGATAATGCATATTATGAATGTAAACTGTATTTAAATATGTAAGCAAAATAGATTTCTAATTATCAATAACTCAAATAGCAAAACTTTTAATCTAAGAATTTTAAAAAATTAGACTTACATTATCATTTGGTGTTCTTGAACTTTTGGATCATAAATATGTAAATTTGCTCCTTCTTCCAATAAATGTTTACAAACATAAATAGCAGGAGATTCTCTAAAAATACAAGTAAAGTAATGATTAATTGGTTAATAATAAATTAATATCCCACTTAGAAGCAACACAAGGGCTATTAATTTAATGAGGCTCATAATTTTGAACCCTGATCAAGCGCTAAAGACAACATCTAAATCTGCACCCCCTCTACAAACTTTACACCATGTCAATTGGTGTCGCAACAGGTTTGGTTTTATTATCATCACACTAAAAGCAACACAAGAGCTATTGGTGAAGGACCTCGCAATTTCAAACCTCGGTCAAGTAGAGAGAACAATCTCTGAGCTGGCCCCTCGCTCTCCAAACATCCTCAACATACGAATGGGAGGACTTTGATCATTGAGATTTAATATGCATTACCTTCAGATACACATTGGGTCTTTAGTGGCCTCAAGGTTCGAACATGCCACTCGATGAAAAGGGTCGGCTGAGAGCCTATGACCATGGCCGCTAGGATACCGCGACCACCAATGTCAGATCAAATTTAACATGCAGCAGTACCAATACATGACTGGGTTTTAATGGAACAGAGAATTGAATTCACAACTTGACAGAAAGAATGCTGAGCATGAGCTTGTGACCATGACCACTAAGACTACTGAAGTCACAAAGCAATAATGAAATGTAAAGGACAAAAAAGAATGCATATAATAAAGATAAGTATAATATGTACCTAGTATCACCTGTATTCTTTTTGAAAGCAAAACCAAAAATAGCAATGTTTTTTCCAGATACAGTATTAAACATGTTTTCAGTAATTCGACGAGCAAATCTTGTTCTTTGAAAATTATTCATTTCAATTACCTACAACACAGAGATAAGAGTTACAAATTTATACAAAAAAATTACTTTTGTAATGTCAACATTACATAATTTTCATTTTCTACACCAAGATATTAGGTCATGCAACAATTTTATAGTAAATAGTTAAAACCGTTTTCAAAATTTATATGTTTTATACACCATTGTGTAAAATACCTAATTTAACATACCTGATACCAAAATGCTGCAACAGCAGGTAAATTAAGACACTCTGATAAATAGACAATATTTAAAACATCCTTCTGGAAACAGCTACCACCAAAACCTAACACATATTAAAAATAAATATCACAATGTTATTAATTCAGAAAATGAAGCAATTTAAAATAAGAATTATATGCAATAACATATTATTCAGTACAAAAAAAAAATTGTTAACAGAGCACTAGAACTAAAACTGTAAAATAATTGCATTGATTTTCCTGTAACTTAAGAGTATAACATAAAATTTTTAAAAAGTCATACAAAAACTTTATTTATTTAATACTATGACTGAATTTTTTTTATCGTTCTTGCAATTAGTTCCATGATTTAAAAATCATTTAATCACTATATATTGATAGCAAATATAATACATAGTTTTTCATCTAAAAAAACATTTTAGATTTATTTATGTAAGTTCAGTTTATGATAATTTTTTATTTCCTTATTTCTTGAAAACAACACATGCAATTTTGTAATAAAAATGTATTCAAAAAGTAGCATTATAAAATATGTATATTTTTGGATTTATTTATTTTTTTCCAATTTAAAAAAAAATTGCTTGTTTACAAATGATATTTTTTGAGAATTGAAACAAAATATATTTTTGAACATCACATAAATAGATTATAGTCAGCAATGAAATTGATTTTACGCAAATTTAGTTTTTCAAAAACACACGAAGAGAAAAAATACTTAAAAAGTTGCATTTTTTTTAACAATTCGCTTTTTAAATTTTTGTTTAGAATTATTTAAAAATTAAACATAAAATTCATTGAATATTTTTCACAAACTGATTGATTTATGTAAATATTCTTTACCATCATTATTAATTTTATTACCATTTTATCAATCCATTAAGAAACCCAAGAGGATTTAATAATGTGTCAATGAAAAATTGCAGCAAAACATGACTGAAAATTACATTTAAAATAATATTCAGGATTTTGAGAAAACAAAAAATATAAAACACCACTTATTATTAAAAATATATTACCAACACTAGCAGTCAAAAATTTTGGTCCAATTCTACTATCAGTTCCTATTCCATGTGCTACTTCACTTACATCAGCACCAGTTGCTTCACATATTGCTGATATCGAATTTATGGCAGATATCCTTTGGGCTAGGAAAGCATTAGCAGCCTGTAACAATTTTTAAAAATAAAACAATATTGTTACATATACAATATTCTAAACATCAATGGGAGAGAGGATAATTTAAAAGGTCTTACAAAAAATTTATTTTTAATCTTAAAGATATTTTGCTTTTTGAAAACCAGCTTTACTATCATGTTATGATTACATTAAATCAGGGGTGGCCCAGTAGTGAGGCTTGTATCAAATGTGACGTGTTGGATGATTACCAGTGGCATTTCAGTCAGGTCTGAGTGAGTCCTCGTGGTTTCAAGTTTTGAAGCAGAGTTTTTGTGAGTGTTTAGTATGTGTTTTTATTTTGGGTGATACAATGCAAATAACAGTGATTCATTTGTTCTTTTTCAACATTTTTTCAGTTTTCTTATTTTTCTATGTTTTTTTTTAAATTCCATTTATCCAAAATAGTGAAAAATAAAATAACCAAAAGAAATGCAGAAAGTGATAGTAGACATGAAGTTAATGAACAGTAAGAAAATTAGTTATTATTTACAATGAATTCATCAGGAAAACCCTTTTGTATTGTTTGTGAAGTATATTTTCATAAAACAGGAAACATGAAGTTAATAGGCACGGTAAAAGGTAGTATCAGACTAACATAAAAGAAAAAATGAAATTTGTTCTCGGGTCTGAGTTTCGAAAAAAGAGTATGTGACTTACGATAAATGAAGAAATCAGAAGACAGAATTAGAAAAATTAATATCAAATTATATAAAACCATATTAATAATAGAAAAATACACAAAAGTTATGAAGTAACATTCAGTTTTTAATCAAAAGTATTTTGATACCTACTATAAAATGAACAAAATAATATTCAATATGAAAAATTATTGATGTAAATAATTGGAAGCCTGATTTTAGGTTTTTCATCCAACAAGCATAAAAAATAAGAGGGGGGGGGGGGCAAATTGAATTAAAAATTAAAATATCAAGAATAGGAAATCCAATGCAATATATATCTAAAAATATACATTCTTAGATATATTGTTTTACTATTTTTTTTTTTTTTTTACTTAATTTTGAATTTCAAGTAAAATTTTCAAATCTCTTTTTGAAATGTTGATCATCTGAAGGCATACAACTTTCGCAGTTAAATAAGAGGTTCAGATGTATTGTTCTTCGAAATCAAGACATTTATTTGAAAGTGCTCTTCACAAGTACTATTTTTTAATGGCATTTAAAACATTTGAATACATATATTTAAAAACATTTTTCACATAATTTTTAAAAAATTTTAAATATATAAATCAATTGGCTTCTTCTTGTTTCAGAATAGTTAATATCTTGAATACACAATTCCTATCAATTTTGAAAGATCATGAAGTTATTTTGATTTTTCTAAATTGCTAACCTTTTTCTGAAACAATGATTTTTACTCAGTATTTTTATTTAATGATACATATGAGAATACAGAATACTCAATCTTTCTTTATCATTTGAAAATTCACTGTAACTTCTTCAATGCACCCATTTTCTCTCCCTTACACAAAGAAAAATAAGGATAATAAAAAAAGGAATATTGATTGAACCCAATTCTACATATGTGAAATAAAGCAATAAATTAGACCTTTATGCCACCACTGATATAAGAGAATTCTAGGAAAATACTGTTTACTTCCCAACAAAATGATGCATTAAGCAAAGAATCTTGATGTTGAATATAGGATTTTTTTAAAAAAAATTGATATAAAGTTATTCACAGATCAGTGCAAATTATGCAGAAAACAGCTAAGCATATAAAAAGATGGTATATAAAACTTAGTTACATTATATTAAAAATCATCACAAAACAAAACAAAAAAAACTTTTTCTCTTTCTCTTATACTTTAACTTTTACTTAAAGTTCTTATTACTTTTCACCTTTTTTACTAGACTATTTTTCTTTCGTACTTATAGCTTAAACTTCTTATCACTTAAAGCTTATGACTTTTAGAACTTGTATCACTTTGTTTCTTATAAACTCTTATTCCTTACTGTAGCTTACTTAGCTATTAACTTAGTTTACTTTCACTTAACTTCATATGAGATCAGACGCACTTTTTGACAAAAATAACTACTTCGTTTATTCATTCAATAACAGTTCCTTCTGCGTTACCTTGGTGATCAGTGCAGATAACCATTCACACTCAACCACCTCACATAACATGTGCTCCTGTTTATATTTAGTCTGCTTCACTCGGAGACTCATCTGATCTGATCCGAGGGGATTGTATGACATCCCACACTCACTCCTTTACAAAAAGTGCCCTCTACAGGTGAGCTTTAATCATGGAAGATAACAATTATATCACTCATACATGTAGCATTCAAAAAACATTTTGTATATGGGTAGTGTTAAAGATTTGCACATCTAAGTAAAAGAAATAATTCTCATAAACAGATATCATGACATAATATCTCACTGGAGTAATTTCAAATAGAAGCAAAGCAGTATCCTTCAAAATTATAAATATTTTGAAAATTAATGATAATTTCAATAACTTTACATTACGCAAAGATTTTAAATTTTCATTCATTTAAATTTTTAAAAAATACAAAAATCATACCAATTTTGTAAGTTCAGAGGACCAAGTATTCATTGTTAAAATTTTACATTCTGGTATCCATCGCTTATATATGCTGCACAATGCTTGTACTGCTCTGCAGCCTTCTTCTGTTTGATCTCCTCCAATAAGAATACGATCAGGATACAGCAGATCATTAATAGCAGATCCCTCAGCTAAAAATTCCGGGTTGGAAAGAACCTAAAAGGATATCAACAGTTAAAAAGCTATGAAGTCATGATTCACAATGATTAGCTATTGGATAAATAACAAGTTACTGCTTTATTCTAAATTATCTATATCCAAAATTATAAGGCATATTTCAATTAAAATTTACAATGCTTTTTAGTTATATTTCTGAGATGTAATGTAAAGAAAGAGACATAAACAAAAGATACTCAGGATGATAAATACCAATATTCACATGTTTTATCAAGCAAATTAATTTTAATAAGTAATATCTATAAAAATATAACAAGCAAAATTCTCTATAGAGCATTCTACATAAATGTCAAGTAAATATTTTAAATTTATGATGTATTTAATATTTTACATATAAAGAATATGTAGATATGTGTAACCAAAAAAGTGAGCCTAGTCTTTTCTTAAGCTTAATAAAAATGTAGTTTAAACATTTTTGATTTAAAATAAAAAATATTCAATTTTTCATCAAAACAAATACAATTATAAACATTTTTTTAAAAATCATTTCAGAAGAAAACAATACTGATACTAACATAATATATGGCATGGATAATATTAGCTTGGTAAGTTCTATTCAGTTTTTTTGTAAAGTATGTAAAGTTGTAAAGTTTTTTTTAAGTGTAACAACGAAATGTATCTTTTCATTGAAAAAATAAATATGCATCATTATACTGCAATACATTCTATATAAATCTTTTTATAACAATGATATTGTTTTCATAAAATCTGTATTTCTATATGATTTGAAAATATTTCTGTCTTAAAAGAAACCAAAGAAAATATTTAAATGGTGTTACTTACTTGAAATGATACACCTGGCTTAGTATTAGCTCTTAAAATACTGTTGATGCTCTCTGCTGCTCGTACTGGAACAGTACTCTTTTCTACAACTATTTTATTACTTTTTGCAATTTCTGCTATTCTCCTACCAGCAGCTTCAATATATCTTAAATCGGCAGCACGCCCCTAATATAAAAATAATTTATAAAATAACTTAAATACTCATTATAAACGGGATAATAAAAAGTTCACTACAATTTAGTTTTTTACAAATGATATATATATATACACATCAGAAAAACATACCTTTCCAAATCCAAACATTTTAGTTGGAGTATTCACAGAAATAAAAATTAAATCAGATTCTCGAATTGCACTATCAACATCAGTAGTGAAAAATAAATTTCGACCTCTACATTCCTTAACAACATCATCAAGACCTGGCTACAAAAGAATAAAAACAATTTTCAAATTTTAAAAATATTTAAATAAGAATTGATTTTTTACACATAGATTAAATAAAAATAAAACATTGAATAGGGTCAATCTAAGAGACTGTATGACATAAGATACACACAAATTAATACAGATATTTTGCATTTGAATATTAGTAAACTCACATCAATTCTTGATTAGTACCTAGAACTTCTGGACTTTTGGATATGCCCATTACTTTAAAATAATTTCAATATGAGACAGTAAATAGCAAAAAATATGAAGAAGTCCTTATGCCTCAGTGTAAGAAAATAAAGCTCCAATAATCAATAATGGCAATGGTTAAAAATGGTAATTTTCACAAATTCAAACCAAATTCTAATTATTTTATCATTACTTTTCAATACTTTTTAAGACTTTATATGAATAATAATATAAAAGTAGATGAACATTTAAAAAGCACATCTGAATTAGAGAATGATATACATAAGTTAAATAAATTTAATAAGCTTATGTTCTATAAATCATTGCTAAATATTTATTAAATCTGATTCCTCTAAATTCAGTTTTAATAATTAATCATACTCTAATTTCAGATTAGAAAACTAAATCCTTTTTATGAAACTTTTTATGATGTGTAATGCAAATTACAAATAAAATATGAAAAATTCTTTCACTACTAGTTAGAAATGGAACAAAACTATTTCATTTTTATAAAATACTGTTTAATAAAATGTTCATTTTATTTAAGGAACAAACTATTAATTTACTTTCAGATTTTAAAATTAAAAAAAATGAAAATAATATTCAGAGTAAGAATTCAAAAAGAATGTGCATAAATTATTTAACTTTTATTCAAGCATCACTAAGAGAAGGGAAATAAATTTATTATAAACTAATCGAAATTCAAAGTTTGAATCATTAATGAGAAATATTTTATCAAGCAATAAGAGAAGATTATTAAATATTATTCTTAAACTAAGATCAATAAAAGACACATAATTGTTTTAAATCATAATATAGCTTAATAATAAGATTCTAATATCTCTACAGAAAAAAATACATGTTTTAGAATAGATTTTCATTAAATTGTATTTAAAAAAATCAAAATTTTCAAATTTACCTCATAAACAGGTAATTCATTTGAATTCCATGCCTTTATCCTAGCTTCATTTTTGTCTGTAACAACAACTTTTATGTCTGGACATTTTAAAGCAATTACACTACAAGTCGGACCGCCAACATATCCAGCACCAATGCAACATATTTGTTTCACTGTCATTGTGAAAATAACTGCAAATAAAGACAAATAATTTTTAGGTGAGCAAACAAAGTTATTATACTAAAAATATTAAAGCATATCTATTTTTAAAATAAGATTTATTTTTAATAATTTAAGAATTATTTTTTGATAAGAATACAACAGTTTACATTTTTTCAATTATTAAACAGTAACTATTCATTCTAGAAACACAACATTTTTTATTAAAATAATTTTAGTTGCCAAGTAATATGCTGAATTAAGATCTAATCCACAAGCTTTATAAAATAATAAGTTTATATATATCTCCTAAAATATCATCCACTTTGGAAGATATTTGCATCATACAGTTCTTGAAAATAGGTTCTTTCACATATTTTTCTTTTCATTTTTAATTTAAAAAATTTAATAATGTAAATAATATCTAATATAAAATTTTAAAAAAAGAAACTTGCTTATAATACCAATCAAAACATGGACATAAATAAAATATAGCACATTTTTCAAGGAAACTTATCTTGAACGTACAGTATGCTATGCATTTGTATCGTTTATTTTGTACAGAACCAAAAATGATTATTGATATTATTTAAATTTTGAAATAAATAATTTTTACACCTTACATGATAATAAACAAAGTTGTTACAGATCATGAGACATCAATTATACATGTACATTTCTACATACGATACTTTAAAATAAAAAATATAGAATATATTATTATGCATAGAGCCATTATAAAAAGGTGAAACATTTTTCTTTTTTTAATTTTCTTTCTCTTATTAGCAACACTTCTTCAAGTACTATATAAATACTTGCTCAGTATTTTTCTGCATAAACACTCACTCTATATTTTATTTAGAAAGATTTTGCCCCAGGCATACATCAAAGTTAAAGAGAAAAAAAAATTCAAATGTGAGGTAAATTATTAAATTTTACATGAACCAACTTACAAATACAACTGGACCAAAATAATAGTCAACACTTAGCAGACAACTAATGACGTCAAATGTGTCAAAGTGTAGACCGGCAACTCTGAAAACCAAGAGATTTAAAAATTCATCCAGAATATAAATTATTTTAATTGTTAGAAAATTGCAAAAAAAATTTCAGTTGAATGAAAAAGTACACTTTATCTGATTGTTTATCGAAAAACATGGATCTAAATTCTTAGAAGTATTGATTTCTGGTTAAAAAAAAAAAAAAGAAAAACTGTTTCTTATGTAATGAATGTCTTAACTGTAGCCTAATAAAATATAAAAAATAATAGCAGACCGCTTGAATAAAGATGATGTGAAGGTTTTCGCCGGCGACCAGACAGGTTGACTGTTGAAAGCTTCGTGCTTTGAGTTTTGCGTGAGGCGAAAGAGTTATAACTCTTGCGCCCTTATACTTTATTTCTTCAAATTTCGATCAATCCTTTTTGAGTTTCTTCCTTTGTCCACAAGAAGTGAGGTTTTTAATATCTAAAAAAATTAAATTTAAATTTTAAAAATATCTAATATCTCAATTAAGACCAACGTCATATGGGAAGGAATCACTTCTAGATTTCTCCTCTTCGAAATTCCGACTAATATAACACTAACAGATTTAGCCACAGAATTACAAAACACATACAATATAGAGATTGTAGAGATAACTCGGTTTATCAAATCCGGGACAAGCCCAGACAATTCATCTGTATTGATAACCACACTAAGAACACTATTACCAGAAAACATCGAGCTCTCGTTCATAAACCATAATATTCAACTATTCATAGATAAACCTAAGCAATATTCTAAACGCTTTCGTTTCCTTCACCAATCACGATTTTGTCAAAAACCGAAACTTGCGTAAATTGTGGCGCATCTCATACATGTGAATGTACAGCTGATAAAAACTGCATCAATTGTAAGGGAAACCATCCAGCTAACTCGCCATAATATCGTATATATATCAAAGAAAAGAAAATATTGGAATTGTAAAGCAGGCAACACTTAACACTATCGGAAGCAAGAAGAAATTTCGAGATACTTATACTGAAAACTATTCCGAGATATTAAGAAATCGGTCACAAGCTGATAATATGCAGGAAATCTTGGATAAAAAAAATTGAAAAAATGCTAAATTCCTTTCAAGCTATATTGGAAAAACATACGGCATTTTTAATGGATGTTTTTCAAAAATCTCTAGAAACAATGTTCACACATTTAAGCAATATTTGGGAATTAGGGGCTTGTACTACATTCTAAACCAGAAAAAAACAGGAACATAAAGGTTCAAAAGGTGTTAATCAAATTCCATCTAGTCCTACATTAAGGATGCATCTAATAACACAGAAAAAAGATAAGAAGGGACTAAATAAATAAGTTTGTATATATGTTCCATACATCGATCCGCGTTGTACTAGTGAGTGAGTGATAGTGAAGTTTATTGGCGCAAGAGCCAGATGTGGCCATACTGCGCCAAACAAGGTAAATCTGTAATCTAGACGTTAAAATTATAAAATAGATTAGTCAACAAGAGTGAGTGAGTGAGTGAATGTAAAGTTTATTGGCACAAGAGCCAGATATGGCTATGCTGCGCCAAACAAGATTAAACTGTGGTCTAGACGTGAAGTTGAAAAAAAGGTAAAAATGGTTGACAAGAAGGAGGGTCGAAAATAGAGAAGGATCGCTAGGGTATCCCGGGAGTGCGTCACCCGTGTTTACCAAAGACAGTAAACCCCATGGGAAAGAAAAAGATCACTAAGGTGCCTCGGGGTCATGATGCCCGTACTTACCTGAAGAAGGCAAGTCCCTGAGGTCCCCTGATATAATCCCCAGGGGCAGGGTGCCTGGCTATACCCCCAGACGCTGGGTACCCATTTTAGTCGCCTCTTACGACATGCATGAGCTACAGTGAGACTATTCTGTCATCCCCGGTCACCACACGGGTCTCCGCGTTGTACTAAGGGCATTGTACTTTGCTTTCTTTTATGATTTAGCGATATAAACTTCATCGAAGTGTGTAATTTACAAATTTTAAAATTTTTTTTTTATCTTTCATTTATGAACTTTTTACAGTGGAACTGTAGAGGCCTAAGAAACAAATCTATATGGTTAAATATCCCTCCCTTTTCACAGCAGATTTTTGGCTATTTATGGAAACCTTTTTAAAAGACGAGGATATGCTCCATTTTCCAAACAAAAAATTTTCACATTACAGAACAGGCATACCCGGAGGAGGACTGCTAACTGCAGTTTCAAAGAATATCACTGCCCGACAAGTTCCTACTCAAATAGCATCAACGTAAGATCTCAAAATACTAGTTGTCAAAATAGAAATAAGAAACCTTTCTTTCCATTTAATTAATATCTACTCGAGGAAAGGATTAAACATTTTATTAGTCAAACCATTCTTTGATTCGATAACAGATCCGACCTTCATTTTGGGGGACCTTAACCTCCATCATCCGATGAGGGGATCCAATCATTTTACTAAACATAGTAATGACTTCGTCGATTGGTTAACCGACTCAAATTTTATCATCCTCAATACTACTGTTACTACGCATAGAAATAATATAAGTACAGCATCTTTAATAGATCTTATTTTATGTTCATCAACCTATTCTATCCACACCAATACTTACGTTCTAGACTGCTCCTTTGAAAGCGATCATTGCCCCATTGTTACAGAGTTCTCGTTATTCTAGCAGAATAAGCAATATGTAAAACGAGTACATTCGAGAAAAGTAATGAAATAAGCTCAATATACATTTACCAACCAAGAGAATGAGAAAACACAACTCACTGAAACAGTGTTTAAAGTAATCAAAAATAATACTAGAGATATTAGATTACCAAACAGATCATTTCCACCGTGGTGGAACAGTAATAATAATTTATTCAAGCTCAAAAAATATTTCCGAAAAAAGGCCCTTCGTGATATTTCCCCTCAATTGGGGAACAAATACAAGCAATATCCAAGTAAGCTAAAAATTCACACAAAAACTGCAAAAAGATTATATTGGAACACAATATGTAACAATATTTCTAATCCAAGAATATTCTACAACATTCTGAAGAAATTTTCTTCTCAAAAAAATCCAGAATCAAATTTCAATATTCTACTAGTTAATAATAGATGTATCACAGAACCTCAAATTCAGGCCTATATTTTTTGCCGACTATTTTGCATCTAATAATATTTCCCATGAACCATCTCCTTTAGATTTGTTCAACAAGGAATACAATATTCTATATAAACCGTTATAACTACTTTTCGTAATTACAGAAGAAAAGGGCCCAGATCACTAAACAATTATTTTATTACAAGGACAACATCACTAAACAATTATTTTATTACAAGGACAACA
>BMAW01030190.1:287366-328226 GCA_019974015.1 Nephila pilipes | reverse complement strand
ATCACTAAACAATTATTTTATTACAAGGACAACATCACTAAACAATTATTTTATTACAAGGACAACACATTTATGATTTACATACGTAGTAGAAAACAAAGAGATATTGAGCCGAGTATGCGCCGAGGGATTTCCCCGTTAATGCGCATAATTGTTTTAGTGCTCCGAACACCTTGAGTTCATATGCTAAACTGAATGCGTGACGCAGTTATTGCAGAGGGCGTTGCAGGATTGAGGGAAGAGGAAATACATTGGTTACACCGTTCTATATCTCGAAATTAAATAAGGCTATACAAGCATTTAAAAACACTACTCCAGGAACAGATCACATTACAGCTTCTTTCCACAAAAATTTGAATAACAGTCAACGTGCAGTTGTTCTTGATTATTTCCAATATTTATTTTAAGAATTCGATTGTACCTCAATCTTGGAAACATTCAATCATCCTTCTGATTTCAAAACCCTGCATAGATAAAACTATAATACCCTCTTGCAGACCAATAGCTCTAACTTCTGTTGTCTCTAAGCTTTTGAAAGAATTTTAGCTAATCGCATCTCTTAATTTCTGACAATAAAAAGAAAACTTCATTAACAACATTATGGATTTTTCCGTTTAAAGGCTGTAGAACTGCCACGTACCTTATGCAAAAGTTATAGTAGATGTTAAACAGCAAAATGAATTTTTCGTAGGAATTAGTTTGGACATCAAGAGTGCTTATGATTCCGTGTATTTAGATGTCCTTGTATACATATATGTCTACATCTACGTATCACTGAAAAAATAGCACTATGGATTTACAATTTTCTTTCATACAGATCTTTTCAAATCCGATGGAGAGGATGTCTTTCATCAAGGAAGAATGTTTTGAAAGGGGTTCCTCAGGTAAGTGTTCTCTCCCCCATATTTTTCCTAATCTACATGTACGATATCTTTGAAACCTTAGAAACAGGATTCGAGTGCTCAATTTACGCTGATGACCTTTTTATTTATTGCTCTCATCATTCTCTCGAAATCATTCATAAAAAATTACAAGATACTTTTGAAAGAATCACAAACTGGGGCAATTACTGGAAACTTACTTTATGTCCCGACAAAAGTACAAT
Organism: Nephila pilipes; assembly: GCA_019974015.1. Lineage (NCBI taxonomy): Eukaryota > Metazoa > Arthropoda > Arachnida > Araneae > Nephilidae > Nephila > Nephila pilipes. The sequence continues at coordinate 327,121 of BMAW01030190.1, read as the reverse complement.
AGCAGAACTTTCAGATAAGAGAATTCAAATATATCCTACTATTATGTTGGCTGGGTACCCACTCCAATGGCAATCATCTATTAAATATTTTGTAGTATATTTTTCTAAACGGAAACAAAATAATTTTATGACGAATCAAATGAAAAAAAAATAAAGCATAAAAAAATAATAAATGGCCTAAAAGGCATGGCATATAAACACTATGATCCAAGAGCTAAGGCTCTTATTGAATTAACTAACAATAGTATATGTAGTGCCTTTTACTAAACTTGTCATATCATAAATAAATGTTCTGATAACCAGCTCAAATCTTTCAATGTTATACAAATAAAAGCTTTTAGAATTGCATTGGGACTTCCACAATGGACTCCAAATATCGTGCTCTTACAACTAGCTAATCAGGAAATTCTTTCTGTCGAAATATGACGATTGGCTAATAAATTTTTTATTTCTCATACATCAAACGATAACTTTTCACCTATGCACCGCAATAGCCTTGAAACTATAAATCTGAAAATCCTGGAAGGGGACAGAAACAACATCAAGAATACTTTCCGTGTTTTGGGTATTGATGGAAAACAAATCATATCAATTTCCAGATTGATATATTACACAGATCTCCATTGTAAGATCTATACGGAATAATTTAGGTTCCAGAATAAAAACTTAATAACTCATATAATAAAAGGACAACTTGAGGAAATAATGAATCATAGGTTAAGAGATTTTTTCCTAATAGCTACGGATGCAAAAAGAAATAAACACATGTCATCCATAGCAAGTATCACGAAAGAGGCAACTTTCGCCTACAGAAATAAATCATATCAATTCGATTTTTACTGCTGAAGCACTTTCTGTATCCCAAGCTTAGGGCAGCGGTAGCCTAGTTGTCAAGGTCGTGGACTAGCGGCCGGTGGTTTTCTTTCAGTCGCGGGTTCGATCCTTGGCCGCCAAAGACCCGCCGTGTAGCCGGGGCTGATGCACGTTAAATCTGTTTGTGGCCTAAATTCGTCCCGTTGGTGAGGTGTGGGTGTTAGGAGAGGGTATGTCAGCGCAGGTGTCGTCCTCGTCTTTTGATCGTGGTTCAAAACTACGAGGTTCGTCGCCAATTGCCCTCTTGTTGCTTCCAGTGCGTCGTTAATAAAAACTAAACTATATGCCAAGCTTTAGACGATTTAACTGAATCTAAAGAAAATCTGCTAATTCTCTCAGATAACTATTCTGAGCTATTAGCTTTAAAAAATTACAATGCAAAATACCCAAAATTCATTCATAAACTAGCCAGTAAAATCTTCATTCAATTATAATTTTGTACTCAGATTATTCTCCTTTGGATTCCATGACATTCGAAAATTTTTTGGAATGAACAGGCGGATTATCTCGCAAAATCGTTAAAGAAATCCAAAGATTACTTTGACTGGATTATCCCAGAAGACACCAATAGCTATATTTTCTACGACAAAATGAAAAGAATTAATGAAATTTTTTATTTAAGCAAATATTTTGAAATCTTAGGAAACATCTCCACCACTGACATAATATCTAAATGGACAAAAAAATAGAAGAGTTGAAATACTAAGCACTCGAATCATCAGCAAAATGATTATAACTTCAGGGCTTTTGCATAAATTCAACTTAAATGATAACGCACAGTGTAGTACTTGTAACCACATCAATGATTTGGAACATATTCTTTTGACCTGCAATAAATACTCCTCCCACAGAAATCTTCTCTGGAATATTCTTAAGATAGACCCACAGCAAGATATTAATTTTAATGTATTTTTGGAGAGAACCGCGTCTAATTAACAGGTTTTCAGAGTATTCTTACACAAGATGAAATATTTTGATATTTATTGAATAAAAAGAATCTATGAAAAAGGGGATAATAGTCTTGTTGCTTGATTTCCCACAAAACAATCAATCCCTCAATCAATCGAATAAAGATTTGTTTACAATAAGATATTTATTCTTTCTCATACTCAGTTTGTATTTCTCTGTATTCCGGATCATTCAAAAATTTATTGGAATAACTGAATTTTTTACTGCTGCAAATAGTTTGAAATTTTGGGAAACATACCTACCATCGGTATTATTTCTAATTGGACGAAAACAGAAGAGAGAAAATTCTAGGAATCGGATGTCTCAGTAAAGTGAAAATTACCCCTTGTCTTTTAAGTAAATTGAATTTGCAGGATGATGTTCTTTGTTCTACCTGTAATAGGATCAATGATCTGGATCACTTCTCTTAATTTACTATAACTATACCTCCCATGGAAATTAACCCTGGAACTATCTTCAAATAGATTCTCGTTGTACTATCACTTTCAGAGAACTTTTACAGAAAGCAGTATTAAATAAAAAAATTTTAGAGTTTTTTTTTTTTTTTTTTTTGGCAGAGAATGAAATACTTTGATATTTATTAATTTGAAATTAATTTATCCAGATAGGGATAATGTCCATTGTTGCCTTTCTCCCTTTTTTAATCAAAAAAAAATCAATCAATCAATCAGAGATTTTCTTGGAGAAATTTGAGTTTCATTGGAAAAATCTCATAAAAGATTATTGAAAATTGCGAAATAAATATATATTTTTTTGCTAGTTGAAATAATTTATTTCTTCTTTTTCTTTAATCAGCGGAGTATCTCATTATGCTGGGGTAAGATAAATTAATATTTTATGTAAGTAATTATGTAATCATAAGCTAGTTTAAAAAAATTGAAGTATCGGTTTCGTGTCGGCAATTCATTTCGCAACTTTTAAAATAGATCACTATAGTTATCGATATGTATCGTTTGACGTCTTTTATCAGCAATATACCAAAACCAAAAAAAAAAAAAAAGATTATTGCTTCAGATAATTGCAAAAAGGAGCGTTAATGAAAGAATACTATTATAATGATTTATTGAACAAATTTTTAACGTTATGCAATAACAGTTATTTGGGAATAAAAGGACTATCTGATTTTTGAATTTCAATTTCTCCAAATGAAGGTCAACTCTTTATTTACAATGTCAAAAAAGTAGCTAAACAATTCATTCGAATTACTGAATTTATGCATTTCGCCACTTGAACTCTGCAAGGTAGGAAGCAAATTAATTCTTACATGTAATTGTTCCATGTAGTGCTTTTTGATGGAGCTTCACAAGCCTTTGATGTAGCGAGTTAATGTGAGCATTAGTTTCTGGATGTATTAAAAAAAGACACTAATTGACTAAAAGATGGAATCCTTCAATCTCTGGGCAGTAAAATGCTCTTTTAGCAATTTGAAATGACAGTAGAACTCTGTTTGATACCACTTTTGATGGTATCCAAAGAAGTAGTCTTTATTATATCATTTATTGTATGATATAAACACCTATCAAGCCTCTTTTCAAATCTTCCAAATACCCAGGTTTGCAATCCAAATACATAGTTTTACTTCCTAATATGACTCATCAATTTTTACAATCAGCAGGACCTCCAAGCAAAGTGTTTTTGATCTCTCATGTTCTTAGACACCTCTACTGAAACCAATCCAGTTCTCAAAGGAACATTGATTTTTAAAAAATGTAATTATAGATGGGCTTTTGTAGCTACATATTCACCATGAACAAAATATAAAAGCAATCTTAACTTGCTCTCTTCAAATGAGCTATTCCTTCTTGCACACCTTCTAAATTAACATTCATTCTGCTCTTGTGGCATCCCAAAATAAAACTATCTTGTGATTCTTACTTCTTAACTAATTTCATCTCATATTAATGTATCAAACATTGGATATTTTGTTAGATTTGTATGTTGGGGAAAATTGCTATTTTTAAAAAGCACCTATTGTTTTAAAATAACAAATAGCCAACAAGAACAGGAATCACTTGTGGATTACTATACAAAAGTAATCTTCAAGAAAATTTATGTGCGAGTCACCAAAAATGTAGTTCACCAATGTGAAATTGTTATCAAATTAGACTTATATCTGATTCTTTATTCCAGCTCAAAAACTTATTACTTTTGTGAATTAAAATTAGAGTATTTCATTGCATTTTAAAATATTCTTAATAATGGTATGTATATATGAAATTTAAGTGAACTTGTCTTCTGTTTCTGTTCTCAATTCCATATTCTTACATAGGAATAGGAGGAACTAAAATTTGACAGCTTAGTAAAAATTGCTTTCTTGTAATTAATACTTTCCTTTAATATCAATGCTCAGGATTTTTTATTCTCAATTTATTCCGTAAATGGGAATCAGGTTACATGTTTGCATTAAATGTATTTACTTTTCTGATATTTCTTCTTGTAATAACTATTATTCCTTTTGTTAATGTGCATCTTTGATGTGTACATGATATAAAGGGCATTAAATATTTGTTAATCTAAATATGCAGTGATAGATTAGTAGGCTAAATATTTTTCTCTACTATACTTTTTTGTCTTGTATAGAGTTGGGATAACCTGGAGATTTAATTGTTAATCTAGTAGCAAGTGGAATTTGAATAGATCATGTTGTTTTTGATTCTACCAGATTGTTATGTGGAATAATATTCAACATTGAATTGAATTGAGTATAAAGATCTTTGCATAGTGTTAACATGAGGAATCTGAAATACCTCTTCTGATGTCATTATTTTATTAAAATTATAAGGAATTAAATGAAATTATTTTCATTCGAAATTATAAGGTTTGTTTACAATCAACTGTTATTCAACTCCAAATTCATAGTTAACTGAAATAACTAAATTATCATTAGTATTGTTTACGTGGGATATTGTCTTTTACGGGTCATTTCTTGTTTGATGAATTTCGAATAAGATAGATATACCTTTCTGCCAGTCTTTGTCAAGAGCTGTCATAAACGCTTATTATACACCAGAGGTCTTCAACTTGGGTTACCTGGAACTTTGACAGGGGTTCCTGCAAGTGATCAAAGATCTATTTGCTTAATCAAAGTGCCAAAATTTTAGTAAGATTTAAATTTTTATAAAAGATCGAATTCTTTAAGGCAGTTTGCTTATAGAAATAAATATTTTATGGATAAAATAAAATCTTAAATTTTGTAAAAGCCACATGCTTTAAAGACATTAATCAAGACACATTTGGTCATGTATTAATCTCCATTCTTTGGGTAAGTCTATATATCCTCAAATTGGTATATTGACTGGCACTCAGTTGAAACTTAAATTTAGTCAAGTTAATATTATGCATTTTTTAGTGACATTAGAGAAAAATATCCTGAAATGCCAAAAGAGCTATGAAACATCTGTCATTTGTTTCAACCCATGAGTGCAAAAAAGCTTTCTCTTTGCACATTGCAAAAAATATAGAAACAGAATGGATTCAAGAGGACATTAGGTTGGAAGATTCAGCAATTATTCTAGATGTCAAAATACTTTACAATAAAAAGCAATCACAGCCAAGTCATTAAGAATTTTTTTTCTATGAATTTGTTATAATTTAAAATATTGTTGCTTTTATTTATTATTGATTGAATACATTTTAGAAAACCACATTATTATCTTCCTTTCCATTCATTATCTTATTAAGATCTTTGTATTATGTTAAAATAAATATGGAATAATAATTTTGTAAATTTGAGTAGGATAAAGCTTAGATATCCTATTTTTTCTGCTTTTTCATCAAAAAAAGGGTAAGCTCATAGGGTTCCTCAAAGTGTGAAAGGTTGAATACCCCTGTTATATACTGTCTAGTTAACCAAAAATCTAAATATGATTTCTATATTTAGTGTTTTTAGATACTTTTAGGAATTGTGTTAGGAAGAAAATTTACCTATGTGGTGACAGAATATCGCACTGTACATACATGTCGTAAGAGGCAACTAAAATAGGTACCCAGTGTCTGGGGGGTATAGCCGGGCATTCTGTACCTGGGGATTATATCTGGAGACTTCAAGGGCTTGCCTTCTTTATGTAAGTACGGGCATCATGACCCAGAGGCCCCCTAGTGATCTTTTTCTTTTGTCTTTGACCCAGTAAACATGGATGACGCACACCCAGAATACCCTAGCAATCCTTCTGTATATTCGACCCTCCTTCTTGTCAACTTATTTTTGTCTTTTTTCAATTTTTTCACATGTCTAGATCACAGTTACATCTTGTTCGCCACATCTGGCTCATGCGCCCATAAACTTAATTTTCACTCACTCTCTATTTTCGACCAATATCTTTTTAATGTCTAGATCAGCTTTACCTTCTTTGGCTTTACCACTTCTGGCTCTTATGTCAATAAACTTCATTATCACCACATGGGAATAAAGTTTGATAATGATTTCAAAGTTCTCTGTATTATGTGTAAGGATCACTGAAGAAGTCTTCAGCATTTTGTAATTTCTTTTCAAATTATGCCCTTTGATTTTGGAATGTCTTCTTAATTTAATGTTGTTGAAGAATTTTGATAGTAAAGTTACAATAAATGAAAGTTTTTGGTTTTATAGCATTTGTCTCCCTTTTTTTAGGCAACAGGGTTCATAGTAGGTAATTATTTCCTATTCAGATATGTTTAATATGTTTTGATAAATTTGTGGAAATAGTTAGAGATGTAAAGTGGTGGGATACTAATTTGTTTACATTGTCCAGTTTAGCAACAAATTGATGTCATGCTTTCAAACTCAGAATTACATTTAAATAAATAACTATTTAATGATATATGAACATTTATTGTTTTTCTTTCTCTTAACTGAAATTTCCTTTTCACAAACTACCAAAATTTGCTATTGAAGAACATCATATCTATTCCCTCCTTTTTTCCTTGTGTGAAAACCATTTATCTTTAAATGGACAGAAATTAATAAAATGACTTGCTTTAAGTTGTAATTAAACAAAAATAATGACTGTGTTAAAATAATTAATGTGTGGTAGTAGAGACGAAAAGAATTTAAAGACCTCAGTGTGTACTCTGATTTCGATTTGTAATATTTAATAACTAGATTTCTTTATTTTAGAGTGATTGGTCGTAGATTCTTTCATTCTGGCAAAGTTCATTTGACTTCTTCAAGGAGTTCCGCTTTAGGCAAACTGCGAAAATCTACTGGATACTCTGTATCTAATTGTAAGAAAGCTTTGGATTTGTTTCCTGATGACATTTCTAAAGTAAGTTGCATATTATTAAAATTCAAAGTACTAATCATGTTATTAAAATTAGTAAATCTGTATTGTTTCCTTTATAAATAGTTTTTTTTTTAATGTAATGTAATTGATGCATTAGAAAGTATATTATAGAAAAATGCTACATACCTATTATTTTAAATCTTAAAAAATGTGTTATATATAATAAGGAAGCTCTTTGTGTTTATTTGAAAAAGGGAATTTTCTAAGTGTTATTTTAGTTTCTTGCATTGAGTATTAATTGTATTTTTCACTTAAAACTGTGTAGTGTATTTTTCAGTTTAATGTATATTTAAGCTGCTGATTGTCTTTGGATTATGTAATTTTTCGTACATTTTTTTTTACTTATTTACATTTTAAATTTTCTATTATATATAAATACATATGTTATGGAAAGATGTATGAAATTAATTTTTATCTAATTATGCTTAATTCAATTATTTAACTAAATGGGGTTTTATTAGATTACTGACATTTAAAAAACATTATTAAGTTTTTAATATTTTGATGATGCTGTTTTCATCAAATTGTGTGTTCGAGCCTGGATGGCACTAAAGACCTGCCCTGTAGCCAGGGTGACGGGCGTTACATCTGCCAAGGCTCAAAATCCTCCCATTGGCATTGTGGGGGAGCTAGGAGAGGGAGATGCCAGCTCATGTGTCATCCTCGTTACTTGATTGAGGTCCAAAATTACGAAGTCCGTCACCAATAGCCCTTGGGTTGCTTCTAGTGTGACATTAATAAAACCTAACTAAACTCAAGAATTGGCAACTGGAACCTGTAACATCCTAGATATTGTTAATTCTTATTATTAGAACTTTAGGTAAAAGTGAAGTAACGGATGCCCCTTAGCAATATGGCGAAAAACATGGCAAGTTTGAAAAAAGGTTTCTAAAGTAGTGATACATAAGAAAATGTCATCAAAGATGAATAATAAAAGGAAACAAAACTGATTCTGACAAAGAGTATGACAAATTTAAATGTAATCAAATCAGAATGTTTGAGATTATAACATTATAGAACAAATAACAGTATTTAACCACAAACATTCAGAATGATATATATATATATATAAATAATAATTATTTTGAAAATGTAAATGTTCTTAAATAAGAATGTTAGTATTATTGTAATTGTCCGGAACAAATTACAATATAAAATTAATTATAAAGAATAATAATTATTGCTAATTATAATGATTTATTATGTATTATAATCATTCACAATTATAAAATTAATAATTTAAATCTTCCCTCTGACAATTCAGAGAATCAGTGGTTTTCTTTCTTTTATTACATGCACTATTATGATCAGTCACTGAATGTTGCAGCTGTTTTCCCCCTAGTTACTTCTGAAAATGTAACCCTTTTCTCTCAGTGATGCAAATGGTTCACTCAGTTTTAAATTATCTTTAAAAATCTATTTGTGGTACATTAATGTAATATTTACAATTATTACTTGCACTTTAAATAGTTCAGTAAATGATAATTATAAAAATTTGTTGGTAAAATATTAAAATATCTAAATAAATACTCACAATTTTGAACTATATGAAACATGTAATTACTATATTTAATTTAAAAAAATTTTGTGTGTAATACACTTTAAGAACAGGGTAATTTCATTTATTTATCTTGTAACTTCAGAATTATTTAGTTCCCCCCTCTCCTTTTTGAGCTATTTCAGTTACAGATTCATGCCAAATTACTCAAAAACGCATAAGTAGATCAGGAGCATTTTCCCTCAATGTGCAAAAAATTTCACAGTAACCTGTCCTACCACCAGTATATTGTCAATGACTAAATTTGGAGAGTAGGTTTCATATAGAACTAAAACAATACTTGATAATATAAGCAAACTAACTCAGTTCATCAGCACACATGGAGAAAGATTTTGCTCTGTGAGTAGAGCTTGTTTGTAACCAGATCAGTTGGAAAACTTCTGACATGAGGAACTCTCTCTTGTCTGCAAGCATTACTGAACATTTAACCTCTTGAATATAAATCTTTTTCTATTCACTGCACTGTAACATGCATTTTACTTTTTTGTTCAAAATCATTAAAACAAATTAAATCATATTTTTTATACATACATACAGAGCAATTACAAGAATACTCGAAGGTATACAGCTTATCACAAAGAACAATAAAATTTTTGGAGAAAAAAAAATTCGCTAAAAAAAACAACTTAAAATATTGCTTGATGTTTTTCGAAAAATTTCTTCCATTTTTAACAAATAATAATCAAGAACAAAAAATATATGACATATGTAGAAGTTTCCCAAAAAGAAATCTATCAGAGTTACCAAAAACAAATTTGCCAGATTGAAGTCGTTATTGCAAACAAAAATTGCCAACAGACACCAGATACTTCATTTTAACCAAAATTTTCGGGAAATTATTGCTAACTTTGAACTGTACATTTTTGTTTAATAAGAAAAAAATAATGAATATATGAAATGCCAAATGTCTTTTAATCATCAATAATGTACTTTTTGAAGCTTAAAGTTCATTATGTTAACTTTTATTAGTTTTTCCTGGTAACATTTTGGCAATTTTCAGGCTGAAGAATGGCTTCATGGCGAAGCAAAGCAACAAGGCTGGTCAAAATGGGCAAAAATTCAAGCACGATCTGCAACACAAGGTGTCATTGGTGTTTTTTCAAAAGATAAAATAGGAGTGATGGTTGAAGTGAGTTTGTCATATCAATTCTTATATTATCTGTCATATCGATTGCCCTGTAGAAATAGTTTAACTGTTGGAAAATTCATCAACATCATAATTTTTATTAATACTAACAGTGTAAATAAAAAAAAATTGATGGTTGTAAATGATACAAAGCAGGTTGACTTCAATAAATTATTATAATTAAAAATTTGATGAAGATGGAAGAGAAATTATATTATAAAATTATAGGACATAATTTTTGTAATCCATTGTAATTATTATGCCTTTTAATAATACTGATTGTTCCAACTAAATTTTATTATTTTTTTCCCATAAAATATAAAATGTTTATAGTTTCAAAATATTGACTAGTAATTTTGTAATGAATAAGAAAATTAGGTACTTTTCCTTTTCACCGCAACAAATGATGCAACCGACTCCAGCATTATTAGCATTTTTTTATGCGTATATTGTATGTTGCCACTAAAGTTTCGTTTTTCGAGATTTGTGCCTGTGAAATGGAAAAGTACCAAAAATTATTGTAAACAGTATTTAGTTAAGTCAGAAAGAATTATTTTCCAAATATAATAAATTTTCTGTTTTTGAAATTCAGTTCTTTAAATAGGAAATGAGGAATTTCAAGAGAGCAAGCTGCAAATTGCACACTATAAGAGCTAATAATTTAGTAGGGTTTTTACTGATGAACTTTTCTCTTTCTACTTTTATAATTAAATTTTTAAAGAAAAAAATCTATCAGGAGTCTAACATAAAATAAAAGTTAAAAAATGTGAGTTAACTTTATAGCTGTATTAAAGATCATGCACATGTTGTGGTGTATGTATAATAAAAGTACAATGCATATCAGTTTCCAGTCTGAAATAGGAAGAAATCAATTAAAAGAGAAGTTTATTTTTCTGTGTAAAATGGTTCTCATTGTTCACTATCCTTCTGACAGGATTTGGATTCCACCTGCTAATCCCATTTCTGTCTCTTTATCCTAAGATCTGCATTTCTTTTTTTTTTTTTAGAATTTTTTTAAGTTTGCTTTCCATATCATGTTTTTTGAATAAATGAAAAAAGTTTAAACTATGTTAGGTCTCAATCAAAAGTGATACTTTTGATGTTGAAAAATGTGAAGATAATTTGTGAATACATTTTTTTATATTATGAAATTTGATATAAATACATGTATTTCCTCCTAACTTTGTGCAATATTAAATTTTTATTTTTGATTATAATGTTTCATTTAATGAAAACTATAACAATGAAAAAGTAATTCTGTTCCATTTTTTTTTAACTGTACAATACTTATCAATTTCTTCCAGTTGTTTTGTGAAAAGTAACAAACATTTTTTTTTTTAAAGTTATGTTGCTATACAATCAAATACTCTTACCCAATTTTTAATTCAAACTAAATTTCAGATCTTCTCTCTTTTGCAGCAACACCACTGTAGAGACAATATGCAAAACAAGATGGCATTAACCCTAAACAACCAAAAATTAATGCAGAAAAATGTTTATTTAACATAACTCTACTGATATATAATGTTTTATTTTCATTTTTGTAGAAATATTTGATGTAATTAAGAAAGCTCCTCTTCCAAATCCTCTTCCTTTTGATTTATCTATTGGCATAAACTATGAAAACAATTTACTTTCCCTCCCAACCAGAAGCATTTCTTTATTACAAAAGGAGTAATCATTTCTAGAACTAATTAAATAGTAATTCGTGTACCATTTTATAACAATTTACTTACCCAAGATTTCCAGATTTTATTTTTTTTAATTAAATTTTTACCAACATCTAATCCAATATTTGGAAAATTCTGCAAAATATCTGCTTAAAGAGGAAAGGTTCAACATTAAGCTCAATAAACATGTCTTAAAAGGACTCTGGAATAAAAGATGGAGTAAATATTGAGGTTACCAAAAATTTCATTAAATCACTAATATAGCAAGGGCATAATCTAACCCATTTTCAATTTTGTGTACTTGTGTATGGTCATCTTGTGTTATGTATATTTATAAGATAGTCAATCAGCTCAAGTAATCTAAAATTTGTAAGATATTCTATAGCATTGTAAGCAAATGATAATCAAGATAGTTTTTGTAAAAATGATTTCATAATATTTACTTCAAAATTGCCTCTTTTTTTTTGTGGCACTTGCTCAAATAAAATTTTAAAAACACTTTGTGAATTTGATTTATTAACATTATTACTGAAGTGAAATAAAATAATATTTTGTCTGTTTTTAATCAATTTAATTTCATTGTATTATCTAATTTAATTTTAAAGATTATTTGATTATTTTAAAAAGCTTGTATTTAATTATTGTATGCCATTTTTATTGTATTTTTAACATTATAAAGTATGCTTTATATGAAACAAATTTACGTTAAATATGCTTCATTTTAGGTTAACTGTGAAACAGATTTTGTGGCCAGAAATGCTGAATTTCAGCAATTTGTTGGAAATGTTTTATCTGGTTGTGTAAACCACATAAATACAAGCTGTACTGTTGAGGATATAGCAAAAGTAATTCCATTTTTGATAATGTCCATATTGAGTTTTTACTTTCTATATGTTCGCACTAGAGAAACATATGTTTCAGTATTAATATCTAATGTATATTTATCAAAAAAAAAAAAAAAAAAGAATTGTTTTATTAAGAAAATATCTTATTTAATTTCTCATTTGTGTATTAATTTTTATTTCCATTTTTACAGACTTTTTTAAATGAATCACAATTAAATGATATTAAACATGATACAACTACTATTAGTGAACTTGTCAATGCAGCTGTTAGTAAGTTCAATGAAAAAACTGTGGTTAAAAGAGCTGTATGTTTCAAAGTGAAGGATGACCTTCGCTTGAGCAGTGTTGTTCATCCAAATAATAGTTGCCCAAATTTACAAGGAGGATCTCTAGGTATGTTTGAACTAAAATGAAATAATTTAGACAAAAAGTATTCTATGTAATGAATGATTAATTTTTGAAATTATGAAGAGAAATATAATCAATATTTACATTTTAATTATGGAATTTCTTTTATAGAAAATGTTTATAATAAAAATAATGAGATGGGGATAAACATTTATGTACATTAAATATGTCGTAAAATGTTTGCTTATTGAAACATATTTCATCAAGCCTGTTTTAATTACAAGTAATAAAAAGGAAATAATTTATTTTGATTCATATTATATATATATAATTTTAGTGTCAAGGTAGAAAGATGAAATATTTTTCGAATTTTTTAGTAAATCCACATAAATATATCTTTTGAAACTAATAAATATATAAATAACATTAAAAGGAATGAATTTGTTCTCCTAAATTAGTTTTAAAGCAATTTCAATAAATTTTCAGTGTTGCTGGGAATGAAGCGGCAGTTTTGCTTTCTAGAACTTAAAATATTTATCATAACTAAATAATCTTGAAGAGTTTATAATTTTTTCATTCATAAATAAGTCCAATAACCTTTCAAAATATTTTAACTTTCTATCACATTTACCTGATAAAGGTGCTACTAATTTAAATATTTACATTGCTACTTATTAAAATATAAAAAGAAAAAGTTTCCAGCAATATGTGAGGGAGTAAAATTCCATTAATATTTTTTAAAACAAATATTTGGTACTCATTTGTCCCTCTCTCTGTCATTCTCAGTACAGTGACAGAATTTACTACTTTTAAAAAAAACATACAAAAGTATTATTTTAGGTATTCCAAAAAAGCTAATGAAAAAAAAACTACTTGAAGTAATATAAATGTATTAGTATTTTAACTTTTAAAGAGTATTAGTAATTTTGGTTTTACTTGTTTTTATAATTCTAGCATCATTATTGGAAAATATTTTATTCGGTTTAAATAATTGCACATTAGAAGTTTTAGTTAATTTCTTCTATAATTTGTATTTAAAAAATGAAACTATTTTGATTAAATTTCTTTCATTTCAGGGAAATATGGAGTTTTGCTAGTTTATAAAAATAATGATGCAACTCATGATAATATAGATTTGAGTCTTGATGTTTGTCAACATATAATTGGAATGAATCCATCCTCAATCGGACAATTGACAGAACAAGATGTAAGGAATTTCAACAAAACTGCAAATTCTGAAGAAACAGATATTGAAAAAGGTGTAAAAAAGACAGATTCTTCTGAAATTACCAGTCCTGAAAATCTTGCTGCTGATGTTGATCAAGAAACTGAAGGTCAAGATACTCTTAGTACTAATCTAAAAGAAACTGAAGAAACAAAATTACTGTTTCAACCTTTTTTGTTAGATTCAAGTGTAACTGTTGGGGAAATTGTATTCAAGAATGGACTTGAAGTTGTAGATTTCGAACGCTTTGAATGTGGAGAAAATTGTATAGATAACATGGAAGTAAAAGAAGTTTCAAGTGCAGGAATGTAATTTGAATATATTTTTATGAGAAGATCCAATTTAAATTGAAGATTGAATAAGATTGTATTCCTATGCAAATCTATTATAAAATAGAAAATCAATAAAGCATATGAATTATTTATTTTTGAAAACTTGCTTTCTGTGTTGTATTATTCATAGATTTTACATTAAGTGAATGACACAATAATTTTTCTTTTATATTTAGTACTTTACATATTAATCCTAAACTAATATGTTGAAAAAAAAATCTGAAAATTGAGAACTGTGTAATACATGTTGAATGTTGAGATAAAATTTCGTAATGTGGTGAATTTCTCTCTGTGTTAACATTTAATGTGATTAAAGGGTACTTTTCCATTTCACTGGCACAAATCTTGCCAAGCAGACTTTATTGGTGACAACACGCAGTATATATATATATAAAAAAATTTATTTCCATTTGGCGACATCGGTTGTATCATTTTTGGTGACTTTATCGCCTGTGCTGGCAAAATGGAAAAGTACCGATTAAAGTTATTACTTAACTATTAATTGGAAATGTTTTGTTTGATGAATAGAGTAAAGGAATATTAGAAAGCTGTTTCTTGTCTCAACATAAAGTTATTAAAAAATTAACATTTCATTATCATGTGAAAAACTTATGTCGCCACTTGTATCCTTCTTAATTTATTGGGAGAACAATATTGGATTCGGAATAGATGCAAAACCAATCACGTTCTATTCTGCCTTCAGTGAGAGATACTCATAAAAAACAGGATATTGTCACCCCCACCCTTCCAAAATATTTGTATGCAGGAAGATGCGGTTTTTAAGATCTGCAGCATTGATATAGAAAAGAGAGATTGATTGGTTTTATTAATCTTCGTAATTTCAAGTGACGGGGACGACACCTGAGCTGGCACCTTCTTCTCCTAACTTCCACACCAAGACAACGGGAGAACGTTAAGCCTCGACAGATTTAACATGCAACAGCTACATGGCGGATATTTAGTGGCATCAAGGCTCGGGCCCACAGCTCGAAAATCGTCGTCCGTGACCATGGCCTCTAGGTTCCCACGGTCACTATCTAGAAAAGAGTAAGTCACAAATTATGGGTCTGCCTCTTCACCTGATCTGTATACAGAATCGTGCATCTTGAGTAAGCGATATCCCTCTCTACAGAAGCTTTTCTATAAACCCTATGTAGATTATGGCATGAAGAGGAAGATTTTGAAGTAATCTCTTTTGTGATAACGGTACTAATTTTGTAGGTGGGTTTCGAACTATCTCCAAACTTTTGATTGGGACCGTATCATTAGTGATGATGCTATTCGCCCCATTGAATGGAAATTTAATTCACCTATTGCATAATGGTGGGGTGGTTAATAGGAGAGACTTATAGGCATTCTGA
Source organism: Nephila pilipes (assembly GCA_019974015.1). NCBI lineage: Eukaryota > Metazoa > Arthropoda > Arachnida > Araneae > Nephilidae > Nephila > Nephila pilipes. The sequence continues at coordinate 311,553 of BMAW01030190.1, read as the reverse complement.
AAAATTCAGGGCAGGCCGTCTTGACGTATGAAGGTATGTCTACTGTGATTTGCGATTGTGAAACGCTTATTAATTCCTGTCTTTTAACATACGTTGCAGGAAAGGAAGCAGAGTTTATACCTCCGAATCCAAATTTGTTTCTATAAGACATGAAAACTTCTGGTGTTCCTGATACTGATGTTATTGATCATGTTCACATGAGATTTAATAAACATGTTAAATGTCGACGAAACCTACTGAGAACTTAAAGATACAGATTTAAATCAATATTTAGGAGCTTTAATCCAAAGAACAGAAAATAAAATAAAATTTACAGATGGGTGAAGCAATTGGAAACATTGTATTAATCGGAAGTGACATAATAAAATGTATTAACTGGCCACATGACAAAGTTTTTGATATTATTTTAAGCAAAGTAAGAATTGCTGGATTTTAAACTACCAATGGACACAGGTATTAAGACCCATTCAATATCTCAATTTTCTAGAAGTGTCAGCCAACGATCCTTTAGTGTAGAAATCAATTACTTTGATGAGAGATCATACCGCTGAATCTGTTGCTCCTAATGACATTGTCTTAACTAACCCAATTTCCAGGTTTAGAAAATCTAGATCTCAACATATCATCAGAAACCTTCATTATGACTTTTTAAAGACAATTTAGTAAATATTGTCGCTACTATTTTTGACTCGGCGATATTTCTGGTGACTTGAAAATGTTTTTGGCGCTAAACATGTGTTTTGGATTCTTGAATTTTTCGACTTGACTAGATTTAGTTCTCGAGATACGCCGAAATTTCTAGAAAGTTCGATACTTCGCCTCGTTAATTAGGAGAGGGGGGTGCCAGCTCAGGTGTCGTCCTCGTCACTTGACCGTCGTTCAAAATTACGAGGTCCGTCGCCAATAGCCCTCGTGTTGCTTCCAGTGTGACGTTAATAAAAGCTAAACTAAACGCCTCGTTAGTCTAGAAAAGGCGAACAGCTACTCTGCAATCAGTCTTGGAGTTGATGAAGCTCTCCAGTGGAATGAAGCCTAGTAACTTCTGCGATGGTTTGTATAGTTCGTAAGCTATTGTGATTTATATTTTATATATATATAATCACTTAATTAACAAATTATTTTTGTTTAAATTTTGTTATTTTTAGGGACTTAAGCTAATTTGTCTTTTTTCTTTTTATAGTTTTAATAGGCGATTTGAATCCCTCAGGGTCAAAAGAAATGGTAGGCGGTGATTGATTAGGAGGATTCAGTTTAGTGGTGTTGGTGACTGACTCAGTAGAGCGTTTTTTAATTTAATTTGTGACGGGAGACCATTCCTATTTGCCTCTTGTGCCATGGATAAACTCAATATTTTAACACTAAAAGTCAATAAGTGGATCAAAGAGACGTTAGAACAATAAACACACTATTTATTAGTTGCTTGTTAATATAATGATAATTATAAATGCTCTCCCTGACAGGGCCTGAACTCGCTCTACCAGTAATAAACTAACTGACTATTACCACTAAGGTTATCTTGACTTCTAACTTACATTAATCAGCCGATAACTTGTAATTATTCCCGGCTCCGACTCTGGAACAATTGCTGGACACTAGAATCACTCAACTTCTCTAACCACTCAACCTTAACCTCTCTATCGCGACTCTCAGTCTGAGTTAACATATTTCCTGCTTCACTTCATTTCTATCTGCTTTCGCTTTACATAATCACGTTTCATTTTTGGTTGGGCAAAGGTTGTTTAGCAAAAGCAATCAATCTTAAAAAGTCCCGTAGGTTAATGAAGAGAAAACCGCGAATAGCCCAACGTCACAATTTGATATTAAAAATAATGTTGTGCAAGCAAGATTTGATGGGGCAAGGATACAGAGAAACAAGTGCTCCTGTTGTTAGTTAGATCTCTTGTTCCAGTTTTTTTCTTTTTCAGTCTAGGTCTCTTCATTGATATCATTCCTGAAATCTGAATGTCATTGCTCGATGTTAATAAATAAGGAGACTTGGTGTCATGAAATAGTAGTTGTTTTTTAGGAGTGAGACGTAGCTGCATCTGCAATCGTTTCTGCCTGGATCCGGACCGGTATCAGTGTTATCAACAGGCGAACCTAGTGAACTTCTAAAATAATCGGCTAAAAATTTGTCGTCACAACCACTCATGATGGATGTTTGATTTACTTAAATTGAAAGCAAAAATGGCGTAAGCAAATGATGAGTCGAAAATGATAATATTTCACCTATTTTTTTTATTTTTGTGCTGAAAAACATTGGATGTAAAAATATTGTAAAGAAAAGGTTAAATCTGTTGATTGTTTTAAAAATAGGCTGTGAAAATTCCAATTTTAGTACAAAAAACTTCAGTATGAATAATTCCACTTTCTTAGTCATTTTCAATGAATTTTGATTTATATAGTCAGATAAAAATTTTAACTGGAAGAGTTGAGAAGTAATAAAAATATATATATTCTCATTCCCAATTCAGCACACCTTAATTTTAAATTAAAAATTCAAATCTAATTAAATAATACCTTCAGTTCTCTTATGCATTCCATTTGGGAGTCTGATTTCTTTACTATCGTTCCATTGTTTCTCTGTTTAATTCCATCAATTTGTCGTAATTATTTTTATTTGCCCGATATCAGTTTAACCCTTGTTGTTTAATCATTGTGTGTTTTTTTCGGGTAGTCTTTACTTAGCAGGGTTGAAAGTTTTTTCAAAATGTACATAGATCGCCAAACTGGGCAAGTAACGTTCAAATATGGCAATCGTCCAATAGAGACTACATCATACATGATGATGTATAAAAGAGATTTAAGATACATAGCGTAAAAAATTTCTCCATGAAAATAAAAGTTACTCATGATTTTGTACCATTATCAGCCCATATCATGTGAATTTTCCTGGGCTTACAAGTTCCTCCAATTAATAGCTCTAAACTACAACCGTTATTGTATTCTTTAATTAATACAAACGTAATTGTATGAATCAAAAGAATTGTACTCGTGTAGATTGCATGTTATTACGACTGCCAATTTTCAATGATTTTTTTTTATTTACTTTCTAAAGTTTCAAATCACTTTCTTTATAAGTAGTTTGACAAAAAATATTTAGAGATTATAGGGTTTTTTTTAACTATAAGGTGAAAAAAGGTAAAGAAGAAATAGGTGGTTCCACTACCCGGATCCCAACAAAATAAAAATCTCAACAGTGAAGTGAAAATTCGTACTGGAATCGTGAAAGCATAACAGATATAGAGCTTTATCAATGTATAAAGATCAATAAACCTTAACTACGACTCCAAATATAACAGTCTTTTTGAAATTTACCAATCAATTTCGTAGTGCGAACCCATTTAAACTTAAAGAAACGATTTTGAAAAATTTTTCTAATCACACAGATATTGTATCAACGAGAAAAATGAAAAAATCAAGAAATCGTTATAAAAAGCAAGAATTGTAATACAGCAATATATGCTCTAAATATCAATGAAATAAATGGATTAACTTTTAATATAATTTTATATTGGATTGGTGTTGCTACCAATTTCATAATTCATAGAATTGACCCCGAATATACGTTGTAAGATCTGAAAACTGAACAACAACATGTCATTTCTTGAAATTCAACTCTTTCTTAAAAGAAGTGCCACTAGAATTGTACCCTTGAAAAAGTAAAAAAAGTAGGCTCAGCAATTCCAGATGAAATTCCAGTAACCTTTGAGATATTCAGAATTCTCCCATTCTATGATAATCCCAAACAGTTAGAAATCTGGGCATTTACAAAAATTTTGCCATGGTTCAGTTAAACGTAGACTTTGTTTTTCTAATCACCCTAAAAAGGAGTGCGCAGAAAATGATTATTTAAAAAAAGCGCATTTCTCGTGGAGGTGACCATAAAGCGAAATCTAAATAATCTGGAAAAATATCAAGAAGAAATTGAAATTTCGAAATTAAGATCAGAGCAAAATAATTCAAGAAACGAAGCTTTTGAAAAGTAATAAAATTTTAAAAAACCCTCATATATTCCATTAACCTACAATGCCCAAACAAAACGTATTGACAATTTGGAAAAGAAGATTGAAAAATTAGAATAAACAATCATAGACAACAATACCATTTTTGAAAAAAAGCTAGAACAAATTATGAATCGTTTTAATAGAGAACGAAACACAGTATAAATGAACTAAATATTCATTATACCATCTTAATGTAGCATCTTATTCCCAGTAAAAATACTTTTCTCATTGATAGAGAGGGAAAAAAAAGAGGAGGGTGACTATTTCTTGCTTTAAATAAGGATTTTAGAGCATCAAGACCTTTTCTCAGACTATCGAAGATTTTGAAATATTAGTTGTCGGAATCATCTAAAATAATATATCACTATCATCAAAATCTACATTCCACCAGGAAAACTCAAAGATAACTCTTTATTCAATGTTGATAGCAAAATAAATGTTCACACTCTACTTTTGGAAGTTTTTAATGCGTCTCATGAGATATGGGCCTCGAGTCGCTCCAATCTTGCTGGGAATAAAATTTTCGATTAGACCCTTGACAACGATCTTATTCTGCTTATCGATAAATGCTTAAATTATCTTCACATTTTAGGATCTCTCTCTGTAATAGATCTGTCATTATCTATTAATCATTTAGCGTCTGACTTAATTTGGTCCACATATATTAATTATTTCAACAGTGATCTTTTTCCAATAATGAAACAATATAAAATCCAGTTTATCCCATCTCCAAACTTCTACACAACCATAAAATAAATTGGAATATTTTTCTAATCTATCTACAACAACAAAAAAAGATATTTAAATGTTAAAGATAATTTAAATATTATTGAGGAAACAAAGAAAGCTCAACATTTTATCCAGCAATCAGTGCTAAAACAGTCAAGATCAAGAGCTCCTCAGTTAAAAAAACACTTCTAAAAAAAAAAGGAGCGGAAATTCTTTATTGAAGAGTACTGGATGAAATACACTCTATAACAAAAGAAAATGAAACATGATGAAGGAGTTGCCAGATTGTAATGAAATTTCGTATGCGAAGACATTTGGACCAAATATGCAAATGATTAAAATTTGATGTCCAATGATTTTTTTAGTTTGGTTTAGTTTTTATTAACGTCACACTAGAAGCAACACGAGGGCTATTGGCGACGGACCTCATAATTTTGAACCTCGGTCAAATGAGGAGGACGACACCTGAGATGGCACCCCCCTCTCCTGACATCCACACACCCCGCCAACGGGAGGATTTTGGGCCCCGACAGATTTAAAGTGCATCAGCCCCGGCTACACGGCGAGTATTTAGCTGCCAAGAATTGAACCCGCGACTGAACGAAAACCACCTACACGAATCCGAAACCATGATCACTAGGCTACCGCAGCCTCTTGGTGTCCAATGAATGAATAGCGGGAGCTACAGAGCATTAGAACTGCACAATCAGCAGGTGTATATAAGAAGCGATTCTCAATCTGACGGTCCAATTTTCTGTTGCATTGTGATTTAGGATACTTTTCAACGACTGAAAAATGCCTCGCCGCAGGATTCCAGCTCATTACGAGCAACTGTCAGAGTTTGAAAGAGATCGTATCATTGGATTGAAAGAGGCAGGTTGGGCAAATCGGAGAGTCGCTCGTCATATGGGTCGAAGCAATGCGGCGATTAGAAGATGCTGGCAAGAATGGGTGGACAATACAGATTTCAGCGTCATGAAGTTAACGGTAAACCTAAGGCCACAGCAGATCGGGAGAACTGAGTGGTTGCCAGATCAGCTGTCATAAAGCCTGATTCATCGTTATGAACCATTAGACGTGCGATCCGCACACGAGTGTCCACCATGACCTTTCACAGATGGCTCATAGAGCAAAATCTACGCTCGTACCGACCACTACGCCACCTGCCTCTCACGCATGCACACTGTTGAGCTAGATTACAGTGTTGCTTGGCTGACTGAGGACGTATAATATTTAACGACGAATGCCGCTTCCAACTGTATTTTGATGGTCATCGAAGACGTGCCTGGAGTCGCCCAGGGGAGCGCGCTGATCTCGCTTTCACGATTGCACGCCACACAGGCCCTCAATCAGGAGTTATGGTCTGGGGTGCCATTTCTCTTGATAACCGGACACTTTGGTCGTCATTAAAGGTGTGACATTGGGCTATTCGCGGCTTCTCTTCACTAACCTTGGGGACTTTCAAATGAGATTGATTGCTTTCACTAAACAACCTTTGCCCAACCAAAAATGAAACGTGATGAAGAACATTAATATGTAAAGCAGTTAGAAATGAAGTGAAACGGTTAAATTGAGAATTATATAAACTCTATCTGAAGGAATGGAGTATCCGAAGGAGGATCAGAGAGGCGTTGTAGTCAGAGGAGGTGAAGTCTAAGTGCTATATAAGAGGAAGGCGAATTTACAGATTAGTATTGAGGTCCGAGTATAGATTACTCGGTTAGAGATTGGTTCTAGTATTTTCAGCAGTTGTTCCAGATTCGGAGTTGCAGTTGATAAAAGATATTGGTAAGAAGCTGTTAGATTATTATTGGTGGGTTGAATTAAAGCGTTAGTAAACTTAACCTGGAGAGCACAATTATTGGTGTCATAATAGATATATATTAATAAATTGTGAAAGTTGTTTTGGTGGTTCTGTAATTATTGGTGTCGTAGTATTTAATATTTGAAATTAGTGATGGCACAAGATAACGCCCGGGTCGATCGGGTGTTACACTGGCGCCCAACCGTTCCCACCCCTGGAGTAGGAGCGGCCGTGTTTCCCGTTGAGTTTTTCGATGGTTCTGGGAATGTTAATGACTTTTTGACTAGCTTGGACGATAACATTAGTTTTTATAACATACCGGAGGCCCTTCAACCGGCATATTTGAGGAATCATCTCACAGGTCGTGCTCGTGAGTGGTACTCGGTAATAGGTGAAAATTTAGTTAGAGGTAGAGATGGGGGTATCGACAATTTAAAACAAGCCCTACAGCGTACTTTCCCTGCAGTGAGAGTCCGCACGGAATTAGAGGCAGAATATTATGGGTCTAAGCAAAGATCCAGTCAGTCGCCAACAGCATTTATATTGCGAATGCTTAAAGTTGCTCAGTTGCTGAATTTTGTGGTTATGGAGACGACAATAGTGCAGCACATAATGAGCCGCTTGGCTCCAAATGTGCTGGACTACGTTGAGCTTAGGAATCCCACTACTAAAACACAACTTTTGGAAGTAGCGACAACATACGAGTCGCGTCATGGATCTTATAACCCACCACGTAGACAGGAGAACTACCAACGCGCAGAGTATCAGCAGGGTAATAGTAGACCGAATTTTGATAGAAGGCGTTCTCCAGATAGAATACAGGATAGGAGGCCGCAATATAATAATGGATATCGCCAGCAAGGAAGCAGGTATCCACCTTCAGGGTCAAGGCAACAAAACTACAGGGGGTTAAACTAATAGGCGATCGAATAGAGGGAGGTCCTCGATCGCGTGCATGGCAAAATCCTCCAGTTATGGCTAACACCATGAAAGTAAGACCCATAGATATTCCTCATATATCCGTTATACTGCATGATACATTTATAACAGCATTATAGGACACGGGAGCTGAGAGATCGTTTGTATCACTTGAGCTGTATAATCGCTATTTTCACTTTGTTAGAAAGCTAGAGTCAAACCTCACCGTATTTACGGCGCAGGGAGATACATGTAAAACCCTGGGGCGCGTAACCTTATCAGTATGCATAAGAAATTTCAGTAAAAAGTGGCAGTTTCATATAGTGGAAGGATTGCAGTACCCTTGCGTTCTGGGTGTGGATTTCATGAAAGCGTCTAGGATTACGTTGGACTTTGAAACAAACACCTTAAGTATACCTGATGAGGAGATACGACATGTTGACAGTAAGGAAGGAAAAAAGGTCGAAATCGACCTAACTAGAACTGGTTTGCTGGAAAACCAACAACAACAGTTGCAGCAGCTCTTCAGGAAATACGCGGAGTTATTCTCAGATCAACCAGGTCTCACTCATGTGCTCTACCACGAAATTGACACGGGAGATCAACCTCCGGTAGCATCACGACCTTATCGCTATGATAGAGTCAAGGAAAGCATAATAGAACTTCACATTCAAAGAATGTTGGAGGAAGGAACTATTATGCCCATTAAATCCCCATATGCTTCCCCTGTGGTGTTATGTAGAAAGAAAAATGACAAACCGGTCGATTCCCCTGACGCGTATAGGTTCGCAATAGACTATAGGAAACTGAACGCTATCACTAGGTACCCTAAGTATCCATTGCCAATAATCGATGATCTATTAATGAATATTCAACAAAACTGTATCATGTCCACGTTAGACCTCAAGTCTGGGTATTTTCAGTTGGCTATCAATCCCCCGGACATACCTAAGACGGCGTTTGTCACAAAAAAAGGGACGTACGCCTTCAAAAGGATGCCTTTCGGATTATCAGGGAGTGTACCCACGTTTCAGCGAGCGATGGACATCATATTAAAACCGGTAGTCGGAAAGTTCGTGTATGTTTATATGGATGATGTTATAATTACATCAGAGTCGTTTGATGATCATGTCCATCACCTGGAGATAGTTTTTCAATTGTTACGGGACGCTGGGTTGACTTTAAACGCTGAGAAATGTCATTTTGGGCAAGAAGAATTGAAATATCTAGGAGTGATCATAAATAAGAATGGGGTGCACACTGATCCTAGCAAAATTAAAGCTGTTCTTGACATACCCGCACCGAAAAATGCACGACAGATTTCGAGATTTTTAGGGATGACGGGATAGTACCAAAAGTTTATCAGGGGGTACTCCGAACTGTGTGAGCCATTGTACGCACTTAAGCCTTAAAAGGTCAAATTTCAATGGACTCCTGAGGCACAAAAGGCCTTTGACACGCTAAAAGGAGCGTTGACTTCTGCGCCAGTTTTACAGTTGCCTAATTTAAATGACCCATTTGAATTGCACACCGATGCTAGCTCAGTAGGAGTAGGTGCTGTTTTGATGCAGGGTGAAAGGCCCATAGCATATGCTTCGAGAACACTAAATAGAGCAGAAAGAAACTATACCATAACTGAAAGAGAATGTTTGGCAGTGATTTGGGCTTTACAGAAGTTTCGGTCGTACTTTGGGCACTGTCCAACAAAAGTGGTAACGGACCATGCAGCGCTGACTAAGTTAACAAACGGAAAAAATCTTTCAAGTAGGATGATAAGATGGGCATTAAAGGTGGTCGAATATAATATAGAATGGGAACATAGGCCGGGAAAACAGAATGTGGTGGCCGATATGTTATCTAGGCAACCCTTTGAAGGACAGGCACTGGAGATTGTCTCTTGCGCCATTATCAATTCGCTAGTATTAACGTCGAGAGAACAGCTGAAAAGTGAACAGAGGCAGGACTCGGAGTTGGGTCATATTTATCGATATTTGGAAAACCCGGAGGATTCGGCAATAAACTCAGGAATATGTGAAAATTGGTCCCAAGACTTTAAACTAATTGATGGAATTCTTTTTTATACAAAACTGCTAACTTCTAAACACGAACTACGAGCTTATATTCCGCAAACTTTGCGTGAATCTGTATTGAAAGAGTTCCACGATAATCAAGTGGCGGGTCATTTTGGCATAAGAAAAACTTATGCCAGAATAAAAGAGTCATGCTACTTTCCTAAAATGAGGAAAATCGTAAGCGAATATGCTTCAACGTGCGACATATGTCAGCGCTATAATTATAAAAACGCGTTTCCAGCTGGACAATTAATTTCTGTAAAAACGACGTACCCAAATGAACAAATTTCTTTAGATTTGCTAGGACCGTACCCAGCCTCGAATCCCGAAAGGCATCGTTTTCTTTTAGTAATCGTCGATAATTTTTCTAAATGGGTAAAATTAATTCCTTTACGAAAAGCTTCAGCTAAAGCAGTGGCCACTGCCCTTTTTAAAAGTTATATATCTAAATATGGAGCTCCAATTAAAGTAGTCAGTGACAACGGAACCCAATTCATTTCTGAAATATTTGAGGAACTATGTCGCACCTTGAACATCGAGAACATAAAAATTACGGCTTATAGGCCGCAGGCTAATGCTTCGGAAAGAGTCAATAGAAATATTGTGCAGATGATTGCCATTTACGTGCAATCGAACCACACTTATTGGGACCAATTTCTGCAACAGTTTGCCTATGCAATTAGAACGGCGGTGCATGAAACAACAGGAAAGACCCCAGCCGAACTGTTTTTAAAGCGTAAATTGATAACGCCCTTCCAAAAACTGATACAAGTCCCCGAGCATGGAGACATGGTGTGCAGGGATATTGAAAAACTCTTGGCAGAGGTTAAGCAAAGAACGGAGATGCAGCAAAATAGACAGGCTCGGTACTACAACAAGAGAAGAAGGGAATGGACAGTTGGGGTAAATGATCTTGTATTAGTGGAAACACATCCAATTAGTTCAGCAATTCAGAAGAAGGTAGCGAAATTTCAGCCCAAATTCGAAGGACCCTTCAAAGTGGTTCGAGTGATACAAAACAATGTAGTGATTCTAAAGCATGGGAGGGAGACCACGGTCAATATTGACCAAGGCAAACTCTACCACCAAAGAAAAGGTAATAGAGAGGGGGAGTTGATTGAACAAAATGTCTATAGGGAGGATCGAGAAACACAGTCGGGACATAGCAGGCAGGATAGCTATGAGGAGAGCCCAGAACCTCAATCAGTTAGACGTAAGGGTAATTCGAGGCTAGACCGCCGAGTGCCACAAACGAAGCGGAAGACCTCAGTTGAGAGTAATGGGAGTGGGACGCAAAAAAAGCGTTTCTTAAGGAAAGCGATAGGTCCCAGCCGTCAGGGAAGCAGATACAGGGATAGGCCAGGCAAACGGCAATTATCTAAGAATTCAACCTCCTCTCTAAACTCTCCGCCTCCAAAAAGGAAAATGCCCTTAAGGTTGGACACGAGACGAAAAAGGCAGCCAACGTCATCCCTGCATAATTCCAGGCCAGCCAAGCGTTCTCCAGTGCAGTTGAGAGGAAGACGAGAAGATACGGCAATCCGAGAGGAACAGTCAGAAGGAGCCACCTAACTACATCCGACAGAGTGAAGAGAACCTCGCCACAAGACGAGAGCAGACCACAAGGAGTCCTTACAATCTCCGCAGCAGGAACAGGCATCGAGGAGGGGCATCCGATATTTCAGCAGAGGAACGAGCCTTTTTAGAAAGAATGTGGAATGGAAAAGCGATTCAACTGCCCGAGAGCTTAGTAGGAGAAATAGCTTCACGCCAAAGCTGAATCGGATCCGAGATTTCTTGAATAGCAAATATCAGGTTGTATTATTCCTTGTTATTACATTTGATTTGAGGACATGATATTGTTGAGACAACAAGTCTTTCATTTTTACGGCTTCAGTTCCAATACGGCAAACAGCATTGGCTCTTACTCCACTAAGAGCTGAGAACTTTAATGGAAGGTTTGAATTTAGTTAATTGTAAATCACCAAGTGGGTGATCTTTCCATTGTCATTCATCAAATTCTTGAATTTTATGTGGAAAATTGTGTATATTAATATGAATGATATTTACTAATGTTTAAATTTTTACAAAATGATGTACAAGACAATCCATTTCAGGGTAACAGACCCTGAAAATGAACTGCTAATGAAGTAAGCCGAAGAAGAAAATTCTCCGGCTGAGAAGAAAGAAGAAATTGAAAATTGTTAATAAAATATTTTGTAGTATTAGTTTTTTTGTAAGCTCTCAAAAGGTTAAGTATTAATTAAAACTTTAGGAGTAGCCTAGTAAATTCAGAAAGTTTCAAATTTACTTATTAAGATGGTATAAATTTAGAGGCAATTTATTAAGTAGCTTTAGAATTCAGAACGTAACCGGGTTCAGGATAACGTCCAATTACGAAGGCATTCGGACTTTAATCGTAATTTCAAGTTGGGTTTTTGTACCCAACGATAAATCACGTTTCATTTCTGGGGAGCTGTTGTGACATTGGGCTATTCGCGGTTTCTCTTCACTAACCTTGGGGACTTTCAAATGAGATTGATTGCTTTCACTAAACAACCTTTGCCCAACCAAAAATGAAACGTGATGAAGAATATTAATATGTAAAGCAGTTAGGAATGAAGTGAAACGGTTAAATTGAGAATTATATAAACTCCATCAGAAGGAATAGAGTATCCGAAGGAGGATCAGAGAGGCGTTGTAGTGAGAGGAGGTGAAGTCTAAGTGCTATATAAGAGGAAGGCGAATTTACAGATTAGTATTGAGGTCCGAGTATAGATTACTCGGTTAGAGATTGGTTCTAGTATTTTCAGCAGTTGTTCCAGATTCGGAGTTGCAGTTGATAAAAGATATTGGTAAGAAGCTGTTAGATTATTATTGGTGGGTTGAATTAAAGCGTTAGTAAACTTAACCTGGAGAGCACAATTATTGGTGTCATAATAGATATATATTAATAAATTGTGAAAGTTGTTTTGGTGGTTCTGTAATTATTGGTGTCGTAGTATTTAATATTTGAAATTAGAGATGGCACAAGATAACGCCCGGGTCGATCGGGTGTTACAAAGGCACACTTACAGCACAGCGGTACGTCGATGACATTCTGAGAGCTGTTTTGCTACTGTTCCTCTTACTGTACCCTGGCCTTATATTTCAGCAAGATAATGCCAGACCACATACGGCACGTGTTGCTATGAACTGTAATACAGCTTGTCAAACATTTCTTTGGCCAGCCAGATCTCTCTCCAATCGAACATGTCTGGGATATGATGGGAAAGCGACGGCATCGACCAGGGAATGTTGATGACCTAGCCCGACAATTTGAGCAAATTTGGCAAGAAATACTGCAGGAAACCATCAGGGAGCTTTGTCACTCTATACCATGTCATGTGACCGCTTGCATCCAGGCTAGAGGTGGACCAACACCTTATTGAGCTCGTTACTTTGTAACTATGTGACTCTGAAATAAATTATTCAATTTTCCTGAAATTTTAATCATTTTCTGTTATGTACATAATTTTCCTATTCGCCAATGTTTGGCTGCATTGAACAGCTCCTTCTTAGTGCTTCATGTTTTTTTTTTTTTTTTTTTTTATAGAGTAGTTAATGCTTTACTTAAGCAACTGATTCAAACAAAAAAAGGATTATGGCATAAAACTTCCCAACCCTAAAGCTCTATAATATTATCAAAAATAGAATAAATAATGGGCGACTATCATTTAATATGATTGATCATAGCAATATAACTTTAACTAATGCAAAGGATTGGGCAAATTATATTTTACAATCTTATGTGAATCGAAATAAGACTTAAATTCAAAGCATCTCTATCCAGAGCTCCATTAAAGAAATAAACAAGCCTTTTACTTTGAAAGAATTTGAAAGTGCAATCACTCGAGAAACAAACCGTTGCCCAGGACATTGATAAAACTTCAAATTATTGAAAATCTTCCTGCAATCGGAAAACAATTGCTCCTGAACACTTCAAATAATATTTGGACAACCAGTTTTATCCCTGAAAATTGGACTTACTCTATAATCATTCCTGTTCTGAAACCTCAAAATAATCGAAAAGAAATACCTTATCACTGCCACATCTCCCTCACATCTGTCATTATACAATTAAAAGAAAGAGTAATCCTTCTTAGAATAATAGATTATAGCTTTCGCATTATAATTTTTCATATTCCATCAACCCAATAGAAGCAATACAACGTCTCTCCATCAGATTCATCAGGATATTACTATAGCTAGAGAGCAAAAAGATTTTATTTTTTAAATGCCCTTGACATTAAACCAACTTACGATTCGATATAGTCCAGTGGACTAACTTCAAAATTATGGATGGTCAGATTCTCTGGTAATTTATTACGGTAGATACAAAACTTTCTCTTCATCAGAGAACCATTCAAGTTAAATGGAGAAACCATCTTTCAAAGGTCATAATTAATAACTGGGGCGTATCCCAGGCCTGTATTTTAAGTCCTTTACTTTTCGTGATATTTATGCATAACATTTTTGACAACCCTCAAAATAATAATATTTTAGTCAATGCAAATGATATTTTTATTTACAACATCGCAACTAATTGGAATGAAATAGGAGAAAAAGTACAAAAGTCATAAAATCAAATAATAATTTGGTATAAAAATTGAAGTTGACTATACCCTCAGAAAAAGGTAGAGAAATTAATTTTTCAAGTAAAAGAAGCCACCCATCTCTTTGGAACTCCCAATAGACATCTATAAACTTCCTGGAGTTTCGCATCTAAATCAGGAATTCAAAAAGTACTCCAAAAGATATTTTATGAGCAGCAGCTTCAAGTACCAGCATTGAAACTCGCCGTCATTTATTTTGCATTAAATTTCTCCCAAAGCAATTACCCCTAAAAAAGCATTCCTTAATTTCAAGATTATATTGGGATGTGCACGAACTTTTTCATAAATCTGATAATAAAGAAATTTATCTTCCTCAATAGACACGCAACCACCTTGATGAACTTTACATATCTAAAGATATTTTTCAATGGACCCCTTCTCCTCCTATTTATGACAATTATAAAACTGAAATTTTTACGAAAGAACTACCATTCCAAGACTAAGATCCCCTAGAGATAACTGTAATAAACATTTTTTTTTTTCTGATTACATATATACAACGTTAAAAACAGCATCCTTATCTCCCAACCAAACATCAATAGGTATCATAATGCCCGCCCCCCAAAAAAAAAAAATGTATGGCAAACTTTCTTTTTATATTATTAATCTTAATTATCAAATATATATAGCCTTAAAGCTCCTGTCTACGGCCCTTTTGATTTCGTTAAAATAATGTTAATCCTATCGAATTTCTACAACCATCCTCAAAATAGATTTACTATTTAATCTATTTGAATGCTAAAAAGTGTATCCGAAAGAGCAAAAAATAATGACAATTTCTTCGTAATTACATTTTCTCTCCGATTTTCAAAAATATTTAAAAATATTTGAACTTTGAAAGACTGGAAAATCCATAAACTAATGATTAAAATAAGGATAAGTTACAGAAAAAAAAATTATGTGATTTTCACAGATAGCCTTTCGATTATAAAAAGCCTCCAAAATATAAACAGAAAATCGAACAATATAAACAGAAAATATTCTTCATATATTTCAATCAATAACCTTCACTTGGATCTCTGCACACAAAGGAATTGCTGTATCTAAGAAGGTGACATTCTTGCTAAAATTCTGCCGGAATATTATTTCCTGAGTATAAGAGAAGATTTGCAATCTTATTTTTTTTAAAAAAAAAAGAGTTAAAAATGAAAATGAAGAAAAATAGACCAAGAGCATTATGCATAAGAGTTTTCATTGCTTCTCTAACGCAGGAAAT
The DNA here is from genome assembly GCA_019974015.1 of Nephila pilipes. Classification (NCBI taxonomy): domain Eukaryota; kingdom Metazoa; phylum Arthropoda; class Arachnida; order Araneae; family Nephilidae; genus Nephila; species Nephila pilipes. Next base: position 296,152 of record BMAW01030190.1, on the reverse strand, counting down.
TAGAATAATTAAGTAGCAAAAAATAGATTTTACAGAAATACTAAACAGTAGGATTCGATCCAAAAAGTTACCTCTAAATGATTTACTTTATAAAATCAAGCAAGTGGATTCCCCATTTTGTTCTTTTCATTGAGTATCACAGACAAGCAGACACTTCATCCAACCTGCTCTAAATATAACATTCAAAGAATAAAGAATATCTTGGATAACATTTATTTTACAGCATGGTGATTGGTCCTAATCAATAAAAGCGAGATACGAGACGGAAGATCATATTAAAAAAAAGACAAAGAATTTCTTATCTCTATCCATAAATTCTATACATTCCAATTCTCACTTAATTTTTGGGGCCGCGGTAGCCTAGTGGTCAAGGTCGTGGACTAGCGACCGGCGGTTTTCGTTCAGTCGCGGGTTCGATCCTTGGCTGCCAAAGACCAGCCGTGTAGCCGGGGCTGATGCACGTTAAATCTGTTCGGGGTCCAAAGTCCTCCCGTTGGCGTGGTGTGGATGTTAGGAGAGGGGGGTGCCAGCTCAGGTGTCGTCCTCGTCACCTGACCGTGGTTCAAAATTACGAGGTCCGTCGCCAATAGCCCTCGTGTTGCTTCTAGTGCGACGTTAATATAAACTAAACTAAACTAAATCTCACTTAATTTGTATCGAATATCGTAGTTTTAATTAGGGGTACTTAGTGATTAGGCCCCGAATCTTCAAAATAAATTTGAACATACACATTACATAATTAGTTAATACTCTTACAAGACAAATCCAATACTTAAATAAAGACCACAAAACCAAATCCTTTCTCGAAAGCTTAACCCTTGAGAATAACTCCCAATATTCTAAGCAATTTATCACTGACTATGGAAAAGCAGCAGTCTTCAAAAATCTATTCGAAATTACGCTTCAGGAGAACGCCGAGCGTTACAATAACATTATAATTGATGGGGTGGAAAGAAAAGTTGCATAGATTTTTTTTTTTTTTTTTTTTTTTGGCTCATCAGAACACTCAAACCTCTCCACTCACTAGTCCCTCGGAAATAATGAATATTATCAAAAAACTTTCAAACAAAAGGCCTCAGGACCAGATAATATCCCGAACTATGCTTCAAAACTTCTCCCTCTAAACGCCATCACACATCTAACAAAAATCTACAATAAATGTCTAATGAACAACTATTTCCCGACCTGCTGAAAATCAGCAAATGTAATTATGCTACCAAAACCAAAACAAGATTACAAATTTCCTCAAAGCTATCGACCGATCAGCTTACTTTGTTCGACTGTAAAATTTTTTAAGAAGATCATTCTAGAAAGAATCAAAAGCCACTGCGATCAAATTAATTGCATTCCTTTGGATTGAGAAATGGTCACTCTACAACCCATCAGCAAATTAGGGTTTCCAACATAATTAATAATGGATTTCAAAAAAGCTGTTCACAGTTGGTACCTTTCTTGATGTAAAAAGGGATTTCGAGAAAATGTAGCACAATGGAATCATTTTAAAAATGATAAATTTAAATTTTCATGACTATCGAATAAGAATTGCGGGGAGTTTTCTTCAAGAAAGGAAATTTTAAATCAAAATCAACTCTGAGCATTCAAATTTTGGTATAATTAATGCGGGAACCCCGAAATGCGGAATCCTCTCGCCACATATCGATTCAATCTACACTCATGACTTTCTACACCATGCCATAGTGAGTACTTGGCTGTTTGCAGATGATTCTGTAGTGCTTGTTTAAGGGGCAAATTTAAACTACGCTCTAGCAACCGAGCAAAATTACTTAAATACCCTAGAAGGTTGGCTCACAGACCGGAGAATTGCGATTAATGATGAAAAATTGCAAGCTATACTTTTTAGAAAAGGCAGGAAAACACCCCCAATCATTCTTTAGTTGTTCGATGAAGAAATCAAATGGATTTCGGAGGCTCGATATCTCGGCTTACATTTAGATAGCAGACACTTACCAATGCAAAACAAATTAAATACCTTGCAAAAAAAATTTTGGAATAAAATTCATTTCAGTATCTCTCTCATTAGAAGGCACTCCCCACTCTATTTAAAAGATAAAGTCCTGCTGTATAAACAAATTTTACGCCTAGTAATAACATATGCCGCTCCTGTTTGGGGCGCGGCGGCTCCAACTCATGTGAAAAGAGTCCTATCAATTCAAAATAAAGTTCTCAAAATCATTACCAATGCACCTTGATTTGTTAGAAATTCGGTTCTGTACAAAAATCTTAGTATTGAATCTCCTCACAGTTTTATCACAAAATTATCCAGAAACGTTTTAAATTCTATTGAAAAGCACAAGAATCCCATTCTTAGAGAGCAAGTTATTTTCATAAACCCAAATTCTACAAACAAATATGCATATAAAACAACCAAATGGTCGGTACCCCTCAAACTGCCTTAAGAAATTTATTTTGTTCTATGCACTCATTGACTAATTTAAATGCACTTCGTACTGCTCAAGTTTCAGTTTAAAAATCAGATCCTCGCTGGATGAAAATTCGTTTGCCATTTGACTTTTTCTAGCCCCTTCTAGGGTTTTCACTTCACTCGCTCTTCCAACTCTCCTGTATGGGAAAGTTTTCGGGTGGTTCATCAAAGACTCTAAACAAGTCATATTGAGCAGAAGCGATGAAACTCACTGGCGCTCGTTTCCTATCTAATTTTAGTTTCATTTCATAATCATAATACTTTTACCTTCCTTCTTCTGCTCTCATATCATCAAAAAAAGTTTAAATAATATTTCTTTGTTACCATTGTAAATTTATAATAATAATAAAATTCTAAAAAAATCATATAAAATAATACTCGCCTCTTGCTGAAGATTAGACATAGTCTATCCAAGACATTGAGGGAGGGAGTAAAAATGATATTAAAAAATGACATAAAATTTTTATAGCCTTATCTTAGATAAGTAAAAAAAAATCTAAATATCTTAAATTTTTTTATCCACATTGTAAATAATTCATTCACTTTCCTAACCTCAATCATCGCTCTTTTCTTTCTTTCATGTTATTTTTTTAAATTCATATGTGCCTAGCCTTTTGAGAGGCGGTGGTGTATTTTTATACCACATATTTAGTATCCTAAAAATCTCTGTAAAATACCCTTTTTCCCCACACATTTATCTTCAAATGGTAGCTTATAGCTTTATTTACTTAATTAGATGGCGACAATAATGCAGAATTATTATAAAAAGTATTACAATGAATCTAATAAAAGTTCCTAACAAGTGATTGTTTTATCCCTTACAGAAATGTTTCTGAATTGAATTGAAAATTTTAACTTCATCAGCTAACCAATCTGGATGTTTGAAACTCTATGTAAATATTGCTAATTACTAAAAACAAAATATATAAAATATTCGTTTCATAATTCAAACTAAGTGGTATAAAATGTTTACCACCGCCCACACAGAGAGTTAGAGACAACAGATGGCGGCACTAAAGTTTTCAAATGTGACTGAATTTGACTTTCGAATTTCCAAATTTGACTTTATTACAGTGAAAGAAAGAAATTGTAAATATGTTATAAAGTGTCAGAGAGGCAACAATCAGACTTATTCTCCGAAGAAAAGAAATTTACAACAAGAAAAAAAAGTTCTAAGCAAAGTTTTACAAAGAACATATTTAGCCACCTAAGGTACTTTTTTTTATAATTAATATTAAATTACTTTAGTTAAATATAACAATTGAAAGTAAACAATGAACTATACGAAATGGACAATAGTAAATTTTTCCGAAATTAAATTTAAAGGAACCGATAAATTACTAAATTGAATATATTTAAGATAAATATAATTAAAACAAATGATAAATTATAAAATTGAACATATATCAGCCACATGCGATTAAAATTGAAGCAAACGGTAAATAATTAAATTTTTTTTTTTCTTCAGATAAATGTAGTTAAAAATTAAGCAAAGGATCAAAAATTCGCTTCATCTAAAGCAATAGCCCTTTAGGTGGCTAATAAAAATTTATTAATACTGAGTCTGTCCACGAAAAGACAACAAATAAAAGCGCAGGGGGAAAATGGATTTCTCAAAATTAAAACTATTGCAAAAAAAAATGTAACAAACGACGATGGAAGAGGAGTCTTCAAAGGCGTGTAAGATAAAACTAGCTGGATTCAGCAGATTAGGAACTTGTTGCCGTTGATACACATAAAACTTGCTGATGATAATGGACACACGATAATGTTAGCATGAGATAAAAATATACAATAAGCTGCCGACAGCAAATGGAAGACAATAGGGGTTCATTGCCTCTAGCTGTGGACTTTATCAAAGAATCTAAGTGAACTTTAATGTAAATCATTGAAGAAAGGTATTACAAAAAGATACAATACAGCAAAGAGATAACCGCTTTGTAAGAACAAAGCCCTCAGCATTAGGGCACCATATGTGAATCTTGAAAGAAAGGCTGATTTCTTCTAAACTGAGAAGATCGAGGAATACCACTTCCATGGTGAGAAAAAGGAAAGAAAAATAATTGAGAACACATCCCATAAATAATTCAGAATAAGAAGGGTTGACCTTTTTTTGTGTAACACATCTGTCGATCACATATATGAAAGGGTATGTTTCGAATGTGAATAATTACCTTTGACGGCTGGGTTTTGAACTCTTACTGATCTACGCTTACTCTTAATTTTATTTAAAGTAGCCTTATAATCTGGTTTTAATTAGTTTTTTAAATCTATATATTTCTAAGAAAATACATTTAAAACAATGCCTATATGGGGACTTTCGATTGAAAAAACTTGTTTCATTCAAAGAGCTGATCGATCGGATTTAGCTTCAGAAACGAGAGAGGAAGAAAATATTTTTACAGACTATGCAATAAAAAAATATGCCTTATTTTTTAAGAAAAGTGAAAATGCAATTTTACTAAATTTGGTTTATTAAGTTTATAATATACTTTAATCATTAAATTATGGAAATCATATGTGTATAAAAAATTATACTTAAATTAATTTACATATTTTCGCACAAATTATCACTCTTAGAAATGCAATTACAACATCAGCAAGTTCAAAAGTGTTTCGTGATCCTAAAATTTCCCAAATTAACTAAAATAATATACCTATTTATGAAAGTATTGATTATTTCTTCTAAGGAAGGCGAAAGAGCGAGTGTACAAACAAGATGTCCTACGGGTGCAGTGGTATATTATATATACCTAGTCTTAAAATTCAGGAAATTAAAATTAATTTTACTGCTTGATATTGTGTCCTTTTAATATTAGTAATTCATATCAGATGAATTTTAACTAAAATCTAATGTTTTTTTTATATACTGCCCCTCAAAGGGTTAAGCACATATTTAATATGTTAGTTTTAATATTAAAATAATTCAAGGTTTCTACATCATACTGAGTGAAGAGTCCACCGAACTGGCACTCGCCACTTTGTGATTGTTTTGTTGTCACAATCATAGACACTCGAAGATTAAGGCAATGATTAGGACTCCAAATACATTTAGGCTTAGTGGTGGAGGATTTTGGATAGGCTTAGCGAACCAGGTAGTAAACTTAAAGATTTTTTTGTTTCTTAGGTTGCGTCAGAAAAATTGCGTTTCTTTCATTGCCCACAATAAGTGAGGTTTCTAATATTTTTTATACCAGTATTTTGGTAAGACTATCACTATTTGTTTCATTTTTTCGTACCGAATAGACACAATCTGGGCCTTTTGTATATTCTAATTACAGATATGGACGAACAGTTGCCACCTCCTATGGAGATCATGACAGGGACGGGAAATGAAAATTTCTTCAAAACAACCTTGAGTGATAAAGAACTTATAAAATGAACACGAAGCAAGGAAATATCAGAGATTAATATTCTACTGGAAAATATTCATAGACAGACTGACATTCCGAAGATTAATCCCCTAATATTACTCACAGAAATTAAGAGTAAAATTTCAAATCATTCGAACATCCTAAGCAAGTCCTTTACTAGAAATTGTAAAATCAATTTTTCTACTTCAGACCCTGTGTGTGCAGGACAAATTTTGTCAATAGGAAAAAATATCCAATACTCAATTAAGACCAACGTCATATGGGAAGGAATCACGTCTAGATTTCTCCTCTTCGAAATTCCGACCAATATAACACTAACAGATTTAGCCACAGAATTACAAAACACATACAATATAGAGATTGTAGAGATAACTCGGTTTATCAAATCCGGGACAAGCCCAGACAATTCATCTGTATTGATAACCATACTAAGAACACTATTACCAGAAAACATCGAGCTCTCGTTCATAAACCATAATATTCAACTATTCATAGATAAACCTAAGCAATATTCTAAACGCTTTAGTTTCCTTCACCAATCACGATTTTGTCAAAAACCGAAACTTGCGTAAATTGTGGCGCATCTCATACATGTGAATGTACAGCTGATAAAAACTGCATCAATTGTAAGGGAAACCATCCAGCTAACTCGCCATAATATCGTATATATATATCAAAGAAAAGAAAATATTGGAATTGAAAAGCAGGCAACACTTAACACTATCAGAAGCAAGAAGAAATTTCGAGATACTTATACTGAAAACTATTTCGAGATATTAAGAAATCGGTCACAAGCTGATAATATGCAGGAAATCTTGGATAAAAAAAATTGAAAAAAATGCTAAATTCCTTTCAAGCTATATTGGAAAAACATACGGCATTTTTAATGGATGTTTTTCAAAAATCCCTAGAAACAATGTTCACACATTTAAGCAATATTTGGGAATTAGGGGCTTGTACTACATTCTAAACCAGAAAAAAACAGGAACATAAAGGTTCAAAAGGTGTTAATCAAATTCCATCTAGTCCTATATTAAGGATGCATCTAATAACACAGAAAAAAGATAAGAAGGGACTAAATAAACAAGTTTGTATATATGTTCCATACATCGATCCGCGTTGTACTAAGGGCATTGTACTTTGCTTTCTTTTATGATTTAGCGATATAAACTTCATCGAAGTGTGTAATTTACAAATTGTAAAAGTTTTTTTTTTTTTTAATCTTTCATTTATGAACTTTTTACAGTGGAACTGTAGAGGCCTAAGAAACAAATCTATATGGTTAAATATCCCTCCCTTTTCACAGCAGATTTTGGGCTATTTATGGAAACCTTTTTAAAAGACGAAGACAGGCTCAATTTTCCAAACAAATTTTTTTTCACATTACAGAGCAGGCATACCCGGAGGAGGACTGCTAACTGCAGTTTCAAAGAATATCACTGCCCGACAAGTTCCTACTCAAATAGCATCAACGTAAGATCTCAAAATACTAGTTGTCAAAATAGAAATAAAAAATCTTTCTTTCCATTTAATTGATATCTACTCGTGGAAAGGATTAAACATTTTATTAGTCAAAACATTCTTTGATTCGATAATAGATCCGACCTTCATTTTGGGGAACCTTAACCTCCATCATCCGATGAGGGGATCCAATCATTTTACTAAACATTGTAATGACTTCGTCGATTGGTTAACCGACTCAAATTTTATCATCCTCAATACTACTGTTACTACGCATAGAAGTAATATAGGTACAGCATCTTTAATAGATCTTATTTTATGTTCATCAACCTATTCTATCCACACCAATACTTACGTTCCAGACTGCTCCTTTGAAAGCGATCATTGCCCCATTGTTACAGAGTTCTCGTTATTCTAGCAGAATAAGCAATATGTAAAGCGAGTAGATTCGAGAAAAGTAATGAAATAAGCTCAATATACATTTACCAACCAAGAGAATGACAAAACACAACTCACTGAAAGAGTGTTTAAAATAATCAAAAATAATACTAGAGATATTAGATTACCAAACAGATCATTTCCACCGTGGTGGAACAGTAATAATAATTTATTCAAGCTCAAAAAATATTTCCGAAAAAAGGCCCTTCGTGATATTTCCCCTCAATTGGGGAACAAATACAAGCAATATCCAAGTAAGCTAAAGTTTCACACAAAAACTGCAAAAAGATTATATTGGAACACAATATGTAACAATATTTCTAATCCAAGAATATTCTACAACATTCTGAAGAAATTTTCTTCTCAAAAAAATCAAGAATCAAATTTCAATATTCTACTAGTTAATAATAGATATATCACAGAACCTCAAATTCAGGCCTATATTTTTTGCCGACTATTTTGCATCTAATAATATTTTCCATGAACCACCTCCTTTAGATTTGCTCAACAAGGAATACAATATTCTAAATAAACCATTCTATTTCTCGAAATTAAATGGGGCTATACAAGCATTCAAAAACACTACTCCAGGAACAGATCACATTACAGCCTATTTCCTCAAAAATTTGAATAACCGTCAACGTGCAGTTGTTCTTAATTATTTCTAATATTTATTTTGAGAATTCGATTGTACCTCAATGTTGGAAGCATTCAATCATCCTTCTGATTTCAAAACTCTGCAAAGATAAAACTATAATACCCTCTTGCAGACCAATAGCTCTAACTTCTGTTGTCTCTAAGCTTTTGAAAGAATTTTAGCTAATCGCATCTCTTAATTTCTGACAATAAGAAAAAAAACTTCATCCACAACATTATGAATTTGTTCCGTTTAAAGGCTGTAGAACTGCCACGTACCTTATGCATAAAGTTATAGTAGATGTTAAACAGCAAAATGAATTTTTCGTTGGAATTAGTTTGGACATCAAGAGTGCTTATGATTCCGAGTATTTAGATGTCCTTGTATGTGTGTGTGTATATATATATATATATATATATATATATATATATAT